>JAQIFY010005127.1:0-11281 GCA_028533085.1 Varecia variegata | reverse complement strand
CCAGTGTTATTGTGCAACTGGAACAATAGTTTCCAATTTATTCCTGTTCTCAGATATGAGCAACTGTCATGACTCCTTGTCAGGCACATTTACAAGGGTTCACAATGACTAGAAAACAGATTTGGCAACTCAGGGAGATGTGTTTATGTATGTACATATATATAAATATATATGCATATATATAATATGTAGGTATGTTATATAGGTATATATTATATATAGGCATATATAAAATATGTATCTGTGTATATATGTCATATATAGATATATACAGGCATATTTCCTTTTTTGCACTTTGCTTTATTTTGCTTCACAGATATTGCCTATTTTACAAATTGAAGGTTTGTAGCAACCCTGCTTGAGCAAATCTATTGGCTCCAGTTTTCTACCAACATGTGTTCTCTTCATGTCTTTGTGTCACATTTTGGTAATTCTCACAATATTTCAAACTTTTTCATTATTATTATATCTGTTATTGTGATCTGTAATCAGTGATCTCTGATGTTACTACTGTAATTATTTTGGGGTGCCACGAACCACATCCATATAAGGTGATGAACTTATTCAATAACTGTTGTATATGTTCTGACTGCTCCACTGACCGGCCATTCTTCTGTCTCTCTCCCTCTCCTGAGGCCTCTCTGTTCCCTGAGACACAACAATATTGAAATTAGTTCAGTTAATAAGCCCACAATGGCCTCTAAGTGTTCAAGTGAAAGGAAGAGTTGTATGTCTTCCACTTTAAATCAAAAGCTAGAAATGATTCAGCTCTGTGAGGAAGGCATGTCAAAAGCTGAAATGAGCCAAAATCTAGGCTTTTGGCTAAACAGTTAGCCAAATTTTGAATTTGAAGAAATGGTTCTTGAAGGAAATTAAAACTACTACTCTGGTGAACACAGCAATGATAAGAAAGTAAAACAGCCTCATTGCTGATGTGAAGAAAGTTCTAGTGGTCTAAATGGAAGACCAAATCAGCCATAATTTTCCCTTAAGGCAAAGCCTAATATAGAGCAAGGTCCTAACTCTCTTCACTTCTATGAAGGGCCAGAGAGGTGAGAAAGTTGCAGAAGAAAAATTTGAAGCTAGCAAGGTTAGTTCATGAGGTTTAAGAAGCCATCTTCATAACGTAAAATTGCAGGGGGAAGCAGCAAGTGCTGATGTAGAAGCTGAAACAAGTTATGTGGAAGATTTAGCTAAAATAACAGATGAAAGTGGATACATCAAACAACAGATTGTCAATGTAGACCAAAAATATTTCTATTAGAAAATGCCATCTAGGACTTTCATAGCTAGAGAGGAGAAGTCATCATGTGGCTTCAAAATTTCAAAGAACAAGCTGATTCTCTTGTTAGGGGCTAATGCAGCTGGTGACTGTAGAATGAAGCCACTGCTCATTTACCATTTAGGAAATCCTAGGTTCATTAAGAGTTACACTAAATGTACTCTACCTGTGCTTTATAAATGGAATAACAAAGCTGAATGGCAGCATATGTGTTCACAGCATGGTTTACTGAATATTTTAAGCCCACTGTTGAGACCTGCTCAGAAAAAAAGATTCTTTTCAAAATATTAGTGCTCATTGGCAATGCACCTGATTGCCCAAAAGCTCACTGTCTCTCTCCACTCCATATGTAGATAGGTAGATAGATATACATTCCATATATATCTCTATATATACCCATATACTTATTTCTATATATTTTCCTCCCTATAAATAGATACTGTATTCTCATAGCTATCTCTCTCCAAATATATCTGTATATTTCTCTCTATATATACATATATACACACATATATATCTTCATATCTCCATAGCCACATATATACAAGCTCATATATATAGTTATATATGTGACATGTATGTGTGTGTATGTAGAGTCCTATGCCATATAATAATGTTTCAGTCAACAAGAGACTGCATATAGTATGATGATCCCATAAGATTATAATGGAGCTGAAAATTCTTCTTGCTACTGACATCATAGTTGTCATATGCTATAGACCAATACATTACTCACATTTTCATGGTGATGCTAGTGTAAACAAAACTACTGCACTGCAAGTTGTATTAAAGTATAACACCTACAATTATGTACAAGATATAATACATGATGATGACAATAAATATGTTACTAGTTACTATACTATATTTTTATAATTATTTTAGAGTGTACTGCTTCTACTTATGAAAAAAAATTAACTGTAAAACAGCCTCAGGCAGGTCCTTCAGGAGTATTCCAGAAGAAGGGATTGTTATCACAGAAGATGACAGCTCCATGGGTGTTGTTTTACCTGAAGACCTTCCAATGTGACAGGATGTGAAGACAAAAATCAGTGATATTGATGATCCTGACCCTATGTAGGCCTAGGCTGATTATGTGTGTGTGTTTGTGCCTTAGTTTTTAACAAAAAATTTAAAAATTAAAAAAATTAAATGGAAAAAAAGCTTATAGAATAAGAATATAAAGAAAGTAAATATTTTTTACACCTATACGATGTGTTTGTGTTTTAAGCTGTTATTATGGAAGAGTCAAAAAGTTGGAAATAATTAAAAAGTCTATAAAGTAAAAAGTTATAATAAGCTAAAGTTAATTTATTATTGAATAAAGAAAATATTATTTTATAAATTTAGTGTACCCTAAGTGTACAATGTTTATAAAGTCTATGGTAATATGCAGTAATATTCTAGGCTTTCATTTTCACTCATCATTTACTCACTAACTCACCCAGAGCAACTTCCAGTCTTGCATGCTCCATTCATGGTAAGTACCCTATAGAAGTGTACTATTTTTTATTTTGTATCATATATTTAATATACCTTTTCTATGTTTAGATACATAGATACTTACCATTGTGTTACAATTGCCTAGAGTATTCAATATAGTAACATACTATACAGGTATGTAGCCTAGAGCAATAGGCTATTCCATATAGCCTAGATGTGTAGCAGACTATATCATAGAGGTTTGTAAAAGTACACTCTATGATGTTTGCACAAAAAAATCCCCAAACAACACATTTCTCAGAGTGTATCCCTGTCCTTAATCAACACATAACTGTATGTATAAAAATCTTGTATTAACTTTCTTCACTTGTGTCAAAATGCAGGAGATTATTTAAATAAGTGTGTATGGGGACACACATTTTTCCTTTTGGCTCAGACTAAAGTGTGGCTTGGCAGGGCACTGTGCCTAAGGTTACACAGCCAGTAGTTGGCAGAGCCAGGATTCAAACACAGGTGGTCTGGCATCAGAGCATTCATTTTAACCTCTAGACTTTCTATTAATGATAAATGTGCATAGTTTGCAGAAAAATAGATTTTATTCCAATGTGTTATAATATTCAAGTTGAGAAAGCAAGGAATCAGCTGGTGTCACGGAATTACTGATTATTCAAAACATCTGTGCAGACTTTTGTTACGTGGACATATTTTGTTGAAATGTAGCAGCTTGTATGCTCTTCCTTCTCTCTGTGGACTAGTATATCTCCCCAAGTTCAATTTCACTAATTAAGAATTTTTTAAAAGAAGGGAAATATGTAATTTTAAAATGTTAAAAGTACAATTATGATCTGGACATTTTAACATTTAACTCATGAAGTCAACCTCAAATATATAATATAGTAGTCATAGTACTATATAGCAATTTGTCAAAGTACACCTATATATAATATATGAAATGTAATAATTGGTACTCATTTTAAGGAATTTATTAAAGTATTGGATAAAAATATGTATTAGCAAAGTGTGAATATTACATGATGTGATCAATTTATATTACTAACAGCATCTCTAAAATATAGAGTCATTGGAAAATTTGTTTCTTCTAAAGTTATTATACAATTTAGAGTTATTTCTATTTTTGCAAATGTACTTTTCTTTCCTTTCTCTAATTAGTGAAGGTTTACTGTATTAAGGTTTTTAGTGGTTCATAAAATTTAGTTTCCATTGTTAACATAACTTGAAAATTACCACTTTGGCTGAATAAGTTTATGGAGATGTGGAATTTTTTTCTTTTCTAATTTTCAATGTGTTTTTCAATAAGTCCTAACCAGAATGTTTAAATTTGCACAAAATTGGACACATATTTACGTATGTAAGTAGTTAATTTTCATTTTCTATTGATTGAAGATTTTATAATATATGTACTTTCAGAATTGTATTCTTAATTGTGGGGTTCTGAGACTTTTTCTTTTAGTAATTTAGTTTATGCTAAGGATAGTTTTATATTAATTTAAGTGATGGCAGGGTGGGGATGAACTTCTCTAACTCTTAGGCAGTCCTCTTCATTGATTTTGGAAAATAATAGTTTTGGAGAGCTGAGAGTCAGGTATCATTATTATTAATACAGTACTGGTATGTGTATTGGGGCCTGGGCCTTAACTTAGTGGCATTCTGACCTACAAAGTACCTATTGTTTCATCTAGTAGGAGCTTCAGGGTAGTTGTACCTCCATTTAAATAGTTCAGAGTTACACTTGGCATTTTTGCCAATAACAACTTCATATACTAATAAAAATATCCTCTCTTTATGGATGGTAAGACATTTTGCCCTATGTCTTTAATAACATCATTTGTTGGTTCATTTAATAGTTTGTGAGAAGAACCAATGTTTGAGATTGACAAGCCTTCAGGCTACTTTTTTAATACTGTCATTTGCAAATTACTTTTTCTGATATAATCTTATTTATGTAGTTCTCATTGTACTGGATAGTTGAGTATGTGCAGAATTGATGCAATTCCTCTAAAATATCCAGTTTTTGCCTGTCTTTTCCCCTAGCACATGTACGTGCGTTGCTTCACTCTCTGGCAAAGTACCAGGCTATTTTCAGACCTTTTCATTCTTCTTCATTGCTTCCCACTTTTTCCCTTACTTCAAACAAAAGTTCCAAAATAGGCTTATGAACCAAGGTTTTTCCAAATGCAGTGTAATCAGCTGACCTATTTCATATGCAGGCTCTCTTTTCCTCTCCACATTTGCTGTACTAACATGGATATCTTTTAATATAGAGATATTTGTATGTAACACCCAAACAGTTATTTTTTTCTCAAAGAAGTCACACATCTTTGAATGCCATTTAGTTACTTTATTTTTCAACTTTTCCGGTGCTATACATTTTTAAATTGGGCAGCTTGCTAATTTTTTGAATGTGGTCCATGATTCTTTCACACCTCTGTGCTTTCATTTGTGTCATTTCCTTCTCCTAAACTTGAGATTCTTCTGGCCTGCCTCCTGCGATGTCCATTCATCATTTCCAGGTCCATTCTTCACCTCTAGACTCAGATGTCTCCATGATATTGCCCATTAGACTTGTCCTTTTCCTTCCCTGGATGCCCTGCCACTTTTTCTTGGCATTCTCTCCATCCTATAGTGCGTAAATATTCTTTCTCTACATGGTCTCTCTCTACAAGATATTGCAGATGGAAAGATACTGTGCCGTCTTTGCATCCCCTATAATACAACATGTAACACAGTCTTTATTGCATGATATAACTTGTCAATGTGAGGAGTAAAAGATAAAGATCATATAAACTGTTAAGCAAATGTCTACAAAGGTGCATCTTCAGATGTTGTAACTCAGGGGTCAGTAAAGACAGTTCCTTCCTGAACCTGGTCCTTAAGACCTGGCTGCCTTTCTGTAGAGCACAGGTTATAGTAGCCTCTGAAAATTGAAAGGGGACTTTTCTATTTGTTAGCCATGGTTCAAGTTGCTTTAAGAAGGGCATGTTTTCTATTTTAGAGAATGTATGGGAAATGATGTAGCCCAATTTATACAAATTCTGTCATTATAAATATACTTGGGATTGAGGTAGCAATGTCTTTAACCAATCTAATATAATGGATACATTTATATTGGATTTAAGATATCATTTATCAATACATAATTTGTATATATGTCAAATTTTCTCATCTATCGTTTCCTTGCATATTTTTGTCAATTTTGGTGTTATTTTTATTCTTTCAAAAATAGTGAACAAGAACAAATGGAAAAGCCTAAGTTCGAACAGCCATTATAATGCATAATTGCATGAACAAATGAATTTATTAACTACATTGAGTATTTTGAATTATACATATATCTATTGTATCCATGCTATTTCCTTTTTTCCTGTTATGTGTGAAAGAAAGTGGACCATTATTAAAAATTTTGTACTTATTGTTTTTGATATATTCTTAGAGCTATTAATAAAGTTAAAGATAAAAATTAAAAAAAAATAAAAAAAAATAAAATGTCATTAAACAAAGAAGGATTTCTAAGGACTAAAGAAGAGAATATATATTTTACCTGTTTTTACTTTTTAAACAAATTTAGTTTATATTTTAAAACTGTTAATTTTATATATAGGCCTTTCTTTGAAAATAGATTATGATTATTATGTATAAGCCTTCATCTCAAATGTTTAACAGTGAGAAAAATGTCCCTGACTTGCCTACTTATTCCACGGAGTGGTAAAATTTGGCCAAAATTGCTTAGACAGATTTTGAGAGGGATGCTCAAAGAAGATTTTCTAGACAGATATAGTAGGTCAAGAATTATAGTTGAATTGCAAAAAGGAAACTATACGACTTTAGAAGAATCTACTAAAACTCTGTAAAACTCTATGAATAATATGCTTAATTTATAAAATTCATTATTTCCAGTGGAATGGCCAATGAATGAAGCTAAGCAGGTATAACCTAAGAGAAAACTTGAATAAAAAATTGCAAAAAAAATTGTGAGCACATATTGATGAAAAGCTAAGCATACAGGATATCTTTAAGTTGACTTCACCCCGAACAACCCTATCAAAAAGTGGGCAACGGACATGAACAGAAATTTATCAAAAGAAGACAGAAGAATGGTCAACAAATATGAAAAAATGCTCAACATCTCTAATCATCAGGGAAATGCAAATCAAAACCACAATGAGATATCACTTAACTCCAGTGAGATTGGCCTTTATCAAAAAGTCCCAAAACAATACATGTTGGCGTGGATGCGGAGAGACAGGAACACTCATACACTGCTGGTGGGACTGCAAACTAGTGCAACCTCTGGAAAGCAATATGGAGATACCTTAAACAGATACAAATAGACCTACCATATGATCCAGCAATCCTATTATTGGACATCTACCCAAAAGAACAAAAGACATTCTATAAAAAAGACTTCTGCACTCAAATGTTTATAGCAGCACAATTCACAATTTCAAAGATGTGGAAACAACCCAAGTGCCCATCAATACATGAGTGGATTAATAAAATGTGGTATATGTATACCATGGAGTACTACTCAGCTATAAGAAATAATGGTGATATAGCACCTCTTGTATTATCCTGGATAGAGCTGGAACCCATTCTACTAAGTGAAGTATCCCAAGAATGGAAAAATAAGCACCGCATGTACTCACCATCAAACTGGTTTCACTGATCATCACCTAAGAGCACATTTAGGAATAACATTAATCGGGTGTCGGACAGATGTGGCGGGGGAGGGGATAGGTGTATAAATACATAATGAGTGCGATGCACACCATCTAGGGGATGGACACGCTTGAAGCTCTGATTCGGGGCGGGGGGTGGTAAGGGCAATAAACGTAACCTAAACTTTTGTACCCACATAGTATGCTGAAATAAAATAAAAAAATAATAAATTATTTCTGAACAAATAAAATTACATTGTGATTAAAGTTTTCATTTGTACTTTTTTTTTCATCCCCATAAGTCTTGAAGTCTCTTTATGCTCAAATACCCAAGTAATAGCTCATTAACTGTAACCATGTTTGTTCCTTTTCATTGCAACTCTATTTTAAGCATGACCGAGAATCAAATGGCACATTCCTAAAGGACAAAAATTAGTGCAAGTGAAGGATTTTAGGACAGTGTGAAAAGCTGCTTTGCATGATAAAGATTCTGCTAAATATTTAGAAACAGAGTTGGTTGGGGAGAACACTTCACCATTTTTCCCTGAAGAAATCTGACATTTATCACCTTTATGTTATATTAACAATATGATCTTAAACCCAAAGAACTCTTTATAAGGTGGAAAGAATGTTTACTTAGGTTATTGAGCTGATTTAAGTTTGTATAAACATCATGGCAATCCAGCCCTCAATCTTTGTCAATTGGTGGAGATCTAATGAAATACCGCTAACAAGTGCCTCTAGTGAAGATGGCTTACAAAACATATAAACACTTGTTAAGGATTTTAGCACCTTCAAATGCTTCCATTTGGCACAACTCTCCTGTGCATAAGGGATTGAGATTTAGTCCCAGATGTGTAAGTGGAAAACCTAAATTAGACATAACGCAGCCATGGGCTATATGTGTATTCTGTAGAAGGGTGAATAATGGAATAGGGGATGAGCTCTGAAATTTTATGAAGCACTGAATCAGTAACAATATGCTACCAGGTAAATGAAGATCTCCAGGATGCTTCTCCTTAACTAGATGGGGAAATCTGAATGTTTTATAGATCTGTGACTTATTAATGGCAAGTAACTCACATTCTGTTTCTTTTTGTTCTGACATGTGTAAAGCCCTCTGGCTCCTTTGGATGCAAATACATGTTGGTGACCAATTAATAATTAGATGAAGAACAGTACAAAACCAGAAAGCATGGCATTTTTGCTATAAATCTAGAATATTAAAAGTTGAACTAGACACAAGTGGAGATATTATGGAAATAACCAGTGATATCAACCTGAATTTAAGACAATTTGGGATTTCAATGTTCTCAGGACCAGATTCTCAAAACATTTTTCCTAAATATTTACAAGCTAATTCTTCATCACATGGTCATTTGGAATTGAACACAAACATTAGACTAGTGGCATAGCTATCTCAGTTTCCAGCAGTAATAACAAACAGTGTGGTTGTGGGAAAATATCATCGCTGTCTTTTAAGATGATAATTTCAAAACAAAATTGGGGGATATGCATCAAATTTCCAGAAATTTTTTCTTGTTAACCTGATATTGTATAAAAATGTCTAACTTGATCTGAGTCATTTTTGTTTTAAAACAACATAGCTCCTGGAGATAATTATTCATTCACATATTCAATATAGAAAAATATATAAATAGTGGGAAAATAATTTTTGGAAATATCCCTCAGAATTAAAAAAAAAGCATAAATGTATATGTTATGGGGAACATATTAAACTCCACTAAGGATTTGACTAAAGAATTTCATACAACATTTTCTGTATTTTAACATATTCTTTAACTTTTTTCTCTCAAAAATACAGAACAGCCAGCAGTATGCTTTAAGATTTTAGTCTAAAAAAATGGAATCTAGCCTAAAAACAATGAAATAACAATTATTTTAAAACAGTATTAAATATTTATATATTGGTTGAGCTTTCAAAGTATCTATGTGTATATAATCTAATCTCATATTCCCAAAGCCATATGTGATTTTTTTTTCAGTTCTTCAAATGAAAATCCGAGGCTGATGAAGGTTGAATAACTTGTTACATAGTTCAGAGGTAGAGCAGGATTTTCAATTTAAGTCACCGAACTGAATGTCCAGTGTACTTGTGAAGACATGACATTATTTTGGCATTAGTCATGCAAATGTTCAAACATTAGTAGTTTTTATACTTTGATTAGTTGAATAATTTTCATAAAAGTATAAATGAGCTATAAAACATTTAAAAATAGAGAAGTAAAATAAAGTTGGTAAAAATTTCCAGTTATATTACATCAGCTGGTGACATACTAACATTTAGGTGAATTTTCTCTCAGACTTTATAATACACTTATATATGTATTTAAAAACAGGACCACAATTCTCACATGCTTTTCTAATCTGCTTTTTTCCATTTAGTAATGTACCATGACTTCCTTTTCATATTATCACATTTTCTACAGAATTGTTTACAAGCTCTTTTCCCTATTGTTTTTTGTTGTAATTAATAATGTCATCCCTAAACAAGGCATCTTCTACACCCTGTAGTGAGAAGTAGTTAATCTAGTATGAAAAAATCTCTCTCCATTATATAAATCAAAATTAATACTACAGAAGACCTTGAATTTCCACTTCTTGCTGAGTGTTCCAGGAGCCTCAAGAATGAACATACTGTTTAGTTGTTTCTCACAGCAGGAATGAGGAGGTGAACATGATGGAAAATTTTAGAAGGCAAAGGCAGTAGGGTTTAATGAAGCTCATTTCTCAATGAGATGTGATAAATGGCAGATACATTTTCCTGAATGCCAGTTATTTCTCTGATAACTTGTATAGATATTCCCAGGGCAGTGTATATGTACAAAGATTTTGTGAAGAAAAATAAAAATTTGCTAGGTTACCAGCTGAGGAATGCACCAAATGTTTGCATATTATATATAAATGATGTTATATAAATAATGATGTTATGTTTTATCTAAAAGAGGCTCATAAAAATGATGTTTAAATGTTGCGGTATATCCAAGTTAAAGAGGGTGATCTCTTAAAAAGTAGAGAATCTGACTTAAAAAGTGATAAAATAGTTAAGATTGATGAGCGGCATTTCATAGTCATTACATCTTAAAATGTTAGCATTCATATTTTCAAAAATATTTAATGTGATTTTTTTATAGCAGAAACAATATTTTCTGATGATACATATCATCCTACTTTAAAGATGACCAAAGTCCCAGCTTGTGTGGGACTGAGGGTTTTTTTTAAGAAGACGTGACTATCAGAGATAAAATAGGGAATGTCTAGGACAAACTTGATTGTTGGTCACCATCCATATAGTGAGGATAAAGGTCTAAAGGTGAATTAAAAATAAAAACTATCAGAAACTATCAAGATGGTAAGACCTGTTAGAAAAGATGTGCAGCTGGTCAGCCCAGGAATAATTTCCTGGAGAGTTTTGTCACCTAGATTTTTATGGATGATCTGGGATAGATAACAGGCCAAGGAGTAATACTCTACTTGGATCTTAGATGCACAGCCTTTTATATAATACTTAGCATCTGATATTTGTAGTAAATTATATACTCTGAAGGGAATCCCTAAAAGATACTTTTATTTTTTTTAATCTAATTCTGAAACCAAGACATTCAAATGTAAAATAAAAATTATGCTTTTTCAGGGATTTGTGGAAAACAAATTAGAACAGAAGAAATAAATCTGTCTCTATTCACACATGACACAATTATCTACTTAGAAAATCCCAAAGAATCTACAAAAAAAATCTTCCTGAATTAATAAGTGAGTTTAGCAAGTTCATAGGTACATTTGTGAAAAGTTTTATTTATTTGATTATACTTACTAAACGTATTGAATGGTCCTAGAATTTTAAAGGCTTCTTTATTTC
>JAQIFY010005126.1:0-11281 GCA_028533085.1 Varecia variegata | reverse complement strand
AGACAGTGTGCATCGCACTCATAATGATCAGATTTTTATGTTGTAAAAATGTATATCCTGATAAATGTCAAAAATCATATCTCAAATTTTTCTCTGAAATTAACCATTCAAAGGATAAGATATCTTTTCACAAGCTTTAAAATTGCTTGAAATTTTGCTACAAAATGAAAATATCATTTAGTCCCTGTTGTATTTAACTTTTTCTTTTTTTTGGTAGTATGAAAACTGCCTCAGGAAATTCTATAAGCACCAAAACACTGAAGTTGTGCTCTATTTGGCCCGGGCCCTCTTCAAGTGTGGCAAGTTACAGGAATGCAAGCAGACTTTGCTGAAGGTAAAAGGGAGAACTCAGTATTACTCCCATCCATTTCTATGCTGCATTTTATTTTTAAATTCTTTATGCATGTTAACGTAACTGCTAACACTCTATTGACTAAAATCATTTTCATGTCATTTGGCCATATGGAATATTTGCTTTGTTTTTTATTTACAGGCTAGACATGTGGCACCTAGTGATACAGTTCTTATGTTTAATGTGGCCTTGGTCCTGCAAAGATTAGCTACCTCTGTCCTGAAAGATGAAAAAAGCAATCTGAAAGAAGTACTTAATGCTGTGAAAGAACTGGAGCTTGCACACAGGTACAGATTTTGTAGAAACAACCTTTCAAATGTTTTGTTTGGGCCGGCATAGTAGCTCACGCTTGTGGAATCGCAGCACTTCAGGAGGCTGAGAGGGGAGGATCACTTGAGGCTAGGAGTTCCAGACCAGCCTGAGCAACACAGTGAGACTCTGTCTCTACAAAAAGTAAGAAAAACCATCTGGGCGTGGTGGTGCACACCTGTAGTCCCAGCTACTCGGGAGGCTGAGGTAGGAGGATTGCTGGAGCCCAGGAGTTCGAGGTTGCAGTGAGCTATGATGGTGCTGCTGCACTCCAGCCTGGATGACACAGCGAGACCCTATCTTTTAAAAATAAATAAATAAATAAATGCTTTGTTTCAATAAGCTGTTTATCTCAAGGTGCTGAAAATCACTTCCCTCAAAAGATAACTTACTAGAATCATTCCAGTGATATTTAAGCCAAAGCAGACAGCTGCTGCCACCAGGTGGCACCAAACCGTAGCCAGAATCTGCCAGATTTGGATCATATGGCCTGACCTCTAGAATTGGCTGGCTAGCTTTGCAGCCTTGTGCTAGATTTTTCATTAATCTGACGATAATATGACTCAGCATTTTATTAGACTCCACTTATGTTAGTTTTCCTTTTTACACCAGTGTATCTGTTTATGGAATGTTGATTTTCATTGAGCTAGGTATTAAAGTCTTCTTAAATATTGCTTAATTGGTTTATTTAGCTCAGTTTAAAATTGATTTAACTTCATTTCTTACAGCCAAAAGACAGGGGCTGATGTCATTGGCACTAGTAGGAATCACCTTACCCGTCCACCACCACCACCTCTTTTCTTCTCTTTTGTTGCTTCAGTCTATTTATTTGGTAATTCAATGTGTAGTGAAGTTAAAACATGACATTTCTTCAAGTTTTGTCCAACCTTATTTGAATTGTTTAACATTTCTTGTCTTGCCTGGTAAATTAAAAGTGTTTTCATGGCCTGAGCCCCCTAACCTCCATGTATTTAGTAAATATTCATTGCTTTATTTTTTGGTTATTTGTGAATTTACTGATAATATTAATAATATTGATAATATTAAATATAACAGATTATCTTGATGAACTTGTCTTTTATTAAACATATGGCATATTGATGAGAATTTTTTTTAATTAGTTGCATATGTAATTTTCCTATTGAGATGATAGCCTTTATGCATTAAATAAATTCATGTAAGTCAATCAATATGTAAACCTTTTCTCGGACTGTTTGTAGAACAGATTCAAAATATAAAGGGCCTTATTTCATTAGAATTTTTTTAAGTAAAGTATTTTATTTTCTTATTCCATTTAGATACTTCAGTTACTTGAGTAAAGTGGGCGATAAAATGAGATTTGATTTGGCCCTTGCTGCTACAGAAGCCAGGTAATGTTACTATTTATGGAAAGTGACTTTGAGCAAGGCGGTGACATCAGTTGGGGCTGGGAGACTGACACAGTACTAAACAGGGGTTGGTCTTTCATACTCCTCTTGGGGACTTTCTAACCTCTACCAAGGCTTTTTCCTTTCTGGGAATTTGGCAAAATTTATTTAGTACAAGTACATAGGTTGTGGGGGAAAGATACTTTTTTATATTTCACTAATGGTAACTTTGTCACCAGAGTCAAGATATGATTCCTGACTCTGAATCATATATGAAGATAATGTTGAAAATCTTTTTAGTGTGCTTTGGGAGTACTTTTATACTTTGGAAACTGAACATAATTGACAGTATTGGATTATGATAAAACAAGTTAATTTTGCAAATTAAGACTTCACATAGATATCAGCTAATGGTCCTGCTTTAAATTTTTCAGTTGGTGTAAGGAAAACACATGCGCTGCATTTCTGAACAAAATATACTAGCTGCATTCATATTTCTTTAAATCTGAAATGTTCTAGGCAATGCTCTGACTTACTGAGCCAGGCCCAGTACCATGTGGCCCGGGCCCGCAAACAGGACGAAGAAGAACGGGAGTTGCGGGCTAAGCAAGAGCAAGAAAAGGAACTATTAAGGCAAAAACTTCTAAAAGAACAGGTATCTATTGTATGTCCCAGTTATACTAGAGTTAAAGAATTGTGTACATACATACACTTTGTGTGTTTTTTGAAAAGTTGTCTGCTTAGGGTGGTGGCCATGAATTTTTCATTATAAGAACATTTTCTGCCGGGCACGGTGGCTCACGCCTGTAATCCTAGCACTCTGGGAGGCCGAGGCGGGTGGATCATTTGAGCTCAGGAGTTCAAGACCAGCCTGAGCAAGAGCCAGACCCCGTCTCTACTAAAAATAGAAAGAAATTATATGGACAACTAAAAATATATATAGAAAAAATTAGCTGGGCATGGTGGTGCATGCCTGTAGTCCCAGCTACTCAAGAGGCTGAGGCAGGAGGATTGCTTGAGCCCAGGAGTTTGAGGTTGCTGTGAGCTAGGCTGACGCCGCAGCACTCTAGCCTGGGCAACAGAGCGAGACCCTGTCTCAAAAAAAAGAAAAGAACATTTTGATGGGGTTTTTGTCTACTTATTTTTCCCTCATAGGAAGAGAAACGTCTCAGAGAAAAGGAAGAACAAAAGAAACTTTTGGAACAGCGGGCCCAGTACGTGGAGAAGACCAAAAATATTCTTATGTTTACTGGCGAGACTGAAGCAACAAAAGAGAAGAAAAGAGGTGGTGGTGGTGGACGGGTAAGGTGATTCCTACTAGTGCCAATGACATCAGCCCCTGTCTTTTGGCTGTAAGAAATGAAGATAATTGGTTAAATTCAGTCTGTACTTAGTCATTGGCTGTGACTTCCTCCTTTGCTAAGAGACAGTCTTCTAACACAGAGAATAATTTAAATGGTATCCAGTATGTAGAAATGCATTCCAAGGTTAGCTAAGTACATTTTACCTTGTAGTGACCTTTTAAGTAGTTGATGATATTTGCAAAGTTTTAACCAGTTGACACATTTATCCCAATTAGAAATGTTTAAAATATGGGCCTAGCCAAGTACCTCTTCCATATATGACTCAAATTTCAGATGACTGATAGAATATGGCCTCTTTCTATAGCTTATCATTCCAGCCATGTTCCACCAGCCAGGAAATAACTGACTGTAGTTTTGTTTCGATTTTAGCGTTCTAAGAAGGGAGGAGAGTTTGATGAATTTGTCAATGATGACACTGATGATGACCTACCTATATCCAAAAAGAAGAAGAGAAGAAAGGGCAGTGGTAGTGAACAAGAAGGCGAAGAGGAGGAGGGTGGCGAGAGAAAGAAGAAAAAGAGGAGAAGGTAGTGTAGTCACTAATGTGTTTTAAATAACCTTATAAAAGTGGCAAAAGACCTTTCACCTTCTGAATCTTTTTATGTTTAGAATTTATGAGCCCCTGGTAATCACTTCATCTTTCCAAACAGTGAACCCCTTTTGTGCCCCTACTTCCTACTTTAATCCTAAAATAGACCCCATTATAAAATCCCCTGAGTACTTGGAATTTCCATACTTCTACACAGCTTTCCTTCTGAGATCTACAGGTTACTCATAATTGCCTTTCTTGTGTCTCTAAAATTATATTTATTGCAAAAATGGATGTGATTTAGGATGAGAAGACCTGGATTGTGTCCACACTATCTATGCATGTGCAATCTTGGAATAGTCACTCAGTCTCAGTTTCTTCTCTGTAACATGGTTAACAGCAACGCCCACCTCATGGTTTTGCTCAATACTTAAGATGCAAATATGTATAAAAGTGCCTTTTAAACTACCCAGTACCATCTGCTGTTAAGATCAAGGGTGCCCTGCCCTCTCTCACATGGAAATGCCCCCTAAACTGTCCCATTCCTCTCACATGGTACTTCCCTGTCCAGGAACCTCCATTTGGCTATCTGACCTAGAACTGCCCTTCCCAGCTCTTGGCTGACAATACTTGGGAAAGAACCTGTTGAATTTCTTCGAACACAGACCTATGGAATTGAAGCTATGCTGAGGGCATTAGTAGCAGGCCTGGGATCAGCAGCTGGGAAGGAAGGAAGAGGAGGGGAAAGATGTTGGGGTCTGGAGCCTGAGTATTTTCTCACTTTCTCTATTACTCCACCCTCCACCAAGTGCAAGATTCAAATGTAGATTAATGAGAGAACTCAACCGTGACTAAATTAGTCAGCAGACATTGCTTAAATACATGGTTTTGACCTGAGTTATGTGCAGCAAGAGTAAGTTACGGACTCTGCCCTTGAGTACAGTATGGTTGAGGACAGCACCCACATAGAAGGGTATTTAAAATGAGCAATAATTTAATGCCAAAATAGCCTTGGACTTTATAGGCATGAGTGAGTCTTAACAAGCTCTCTTGGTGTTCACTGTTTAAGACCTACAAAGGGAGAAGAAGGATCTGATGATGATGAAACAGAAAATGGCCCCAAATCGAAAAAGCGCCGTCCACTGAGAGCGGAGAAGAAAAAAGCTGTAAGTTTACAGTACTGTGTTTTTCTGTGCCCTGGTGGACAAAGATTGCATACACTAGAATACATTCTTTGTCTGCAGCTTCCTCAAGCACAAATGCTTTTCAAAGTTTATTGGTGGCTATTTGATTATATTTTTATAGTGCAAACTCAGTTTAACAAGATGTCCTAATATAAGGCTCTTGACTAATCTATTATGTTTGACATTCTTTCTTTAGCCCAAGCCAGAACGTCTGCCTCCTTCAATGAAGGGAAAAATAAAATCCAAAGCCATAATATCATCAAGTGATGATTCTTCAGATGAGGATAAACTTAAAATTGCTGATGAAGGGTAGGAATTTTTCCCTTGATAAATTCTTTTAATGATATAGGTAAAACAAAAGTGGTGGTTAATCAGCCTTTCTCTACTAGGAAAAATAGTTTCTTTTCTTTTCTTCTTCTTCGTTTTCTTTTTCTTTTCTTTTCTTTTCCCTCCCCTCCTCTCCCTCTTTTTTCTTTTCTTCTTTTTCCAAAGAGGGAAACAAAAGACTCTTGAAAATTGGAGGAAATAGATAACTAGGAGTGGCCACTGGGCCAAGATGTCGTCTGTCTAGTTTCTTAGAATCTTACAGTTGGAAAAAACTTTAGCAGACATGTTGTTCTAACCCCATCATTTTGTCCTACTACATGCTTCTCCCTCAAAGAAGAAAACCTATTTTGAAATCTCATTTCTTCATGGATATTGGCTAAAATTTCATAGATGACATCCTCCTAAATGTATCAACTCTGCCTGCTCCATGGAAGGCTTATTCTAGACTGTTTATACAGTACTCTCCTTTAGTGCATGGCCCACCTGGTGAAGCAATACTTGATTTTATTTGTCCTAAACTTGCCCCCTGAGCTCAAGTTGCCCCCCATTTGGATTCTTAGACTAGGACTCTTAAAACCATACTACACCAAGTTCTATAGCCATTGTTTCAGTCGTGCATTCAACAGACATTTGAACATGCATCCTGTAGGATAGTGTTTAAGTGCTAGGGACACAGGGAAAAAGGACATAGACCTATAAATTCCCCCAGGGGATCTTTGCTTCAGAGGTAGTGGAGAATAACAAACCAAAACCACCTTGTAGTGGGGTTAGTGTTATCGCTTAAGTTTTGGATTTATTGCTTTCCAGGGACCATACCTAATGGAGTTTGGGTGGTGGTGGGAGTTGTAAGAGATGGGTTTTTTGGTGAAAGAAAGGGTGTTTGATTTGAGTCTTAAAGGAAGAATAGGGAGGCCTGGTTGGTTAGAGGTGAGGCAGGAGTTAGCATGTTAAGGAGGGTAAGGGTTCTGGTGGGGGACTGTCCTCATAGGGTAGAGATCTGTAGAGAACCGTCTATAAAGATTTGCAGTTCCCTTTTTCTCTGAAGACACTAGCTGACACAAATTTGGGTCGTTCTTCCCTAAAACACTGTTTTGCCCTTGCCCCCACAGTGTTACCCTGGTCCGCTGGTTAGAGGCAAGCATGATCGGTGTAATGAAATGTGTGGTTTTCAAGGAATGAACACTGTTAAAATATGTAGGCAGAAAGGTCTATTGTTAGAAGATGAGCTGCTGCCAAGCCTGTACCTGAGGTCAAGGCCAAGTTTATTTGAGCTATTTGCATCAGTAAACTTTGTCCTGACCATCATAAAATGTGTTTGCTTATTTGGCCAGATGGAGTGAAATGAATTAGATCCCAGGGAACCCACTGACCTTTAATAGGTATACACAGTAAATACGCGGTGTCTCCTCCTTAGTCACTCTTCATGTTCTCTCAGAATGACCTGGGTTATATAATGTGCCTCAGTCTTGTTTCAGATTGAGGCACAAAGAATCTTTCTCCAGTCTACAGGGATATATTAGTTTCTGAAGAGAATAATACATTTCACCTCCCTCACCCTTCCTAGACTGAACCCTGTAGGATTCAGTATTCCTTTCTTGGAATATCTGTCATGGAAACCAAAACTAAGGAATATGCCAGAGTGGTGTGTCTGCCCTGAAGGAGCTGTCACAGTGGTTAAGGGAATGCTCTTCCCCTAGAGCCTCCAGGAAGCCGAGACTCCCAGGGTGCTACCGCCACTCTAAGCATAAGCATGCCTTCCCTTTCCCTTTCCATGTCAACTGACCAGTGGAGGGGGAACTCGGGAGGAAAGGTAAACAAGCCAAAGGACCCGCTTAGCCCCAGCTTCCGATCTTGAGTAAGTCTAATCACGGCTGAGGGGACCTAGTCCAGTAGCAAATTTCGGGCTAGAAACAGTGGCTTCACTCTTCTTCAGGTATCTGTTAGCACAGATGGTACCAGGACAAGGGAAGTGTGTCCCACTCTTGCAGCCTTGGCAGAGGGTCAGTTCTTCAAAGTCTTGACAGCCAACTGAGATCCTGGGTTTGATCTTTGTTGCGGTTATTTTGTGTGTAAAGATAAATATTTGCCTTCTTTTTCCCAATTTTATGTATGAAATTGGGAAATGTTTCATTCTGATGAAAAGTACCCAGTGAGAATCACCTTCTGTTTATATTCCAACTTGTCACTAAAATGCCGCATTCTTTTTTCCTTTTTAATCCTTTTTTTATTGTGAAATATATTAAATTTACAGAATAGTACACAAAACAAGCATCACAAAGTGAATACCTGTGTAAGCACCACCATTAAATGCCCTTATTTGTTGAAAGCACATTATCTCTGCTGGTCACGGCCCCAGTCAGCCTGAGCCGTCGGTTTCTGACGAGTGCTTATCTTTGCCAGACATCCCAGGCACGGCAACAGCAACAGCGACTCCGATGAAGATGAGCCGCAGCGGAAACGTGCCTCGTCGGAGAGTGATTCTGATGACAACCAGGACAAGTCTGACAGCGAGGCCGGCAGTCCCCAGAGTCCTCGAAGACGGCCGTCAGATGAGGATTCAGACAGCGACCAGCCGTCCAGAAAGAGAAGGCCCTCGGGTTCCGAGCAGTCTGACAACGAGTCTGTGCAGTCAGGGAGAAGCCGCTCAGGAGGTTCTGAGAATGACTCTCGCCCAGCTTCTCCCAGTGCCGAGTCAGAGCGCGAGTCCGAGAGAGGATCTGATAACGGGGGCTCCGGCCACGGTTCTGGAAATGAATCAGAACCAGAGGGCTCCAACAACGAGGCCTCGGACAGAGGCTCAGAACATGGGTCAGATGATAGTGACTAGGTTTTATTTCATCTCTGAAGCAAACTTTTTTAATATATGAAAGCTGTGATAAAAACGTTTCAGATGTTTAGTCAATTGTGAAACTTTTCTTAAGACAATTTTGTTTTCTATCCATTTGTATATTACTAAGCCCCAAGAGACATTTCCCGTGCTAGAGTCCAGTTTTTGAGTCTCTTTTGCGAATGAGACTATTCTTCATTGTGGTACAATCCCACCTGTCGTATGTGAAAACTGCAGTGAAAATACACCCAGATGCTAAATCATTCCCACAAAGGTTTGACTGAAACTGTGGCAGATGTCTCATCTTTGTATGTTAAGCCGCATACTGTTTTGATTTTTATTGCAATCTTTTACCAAATGGTGCACAAACTTGATATTAATGTCTTTATTCCATTTTGAGTTTAGACTGAATATTTTTGTTTTCTGGAGAAAGAGGTATCTACTGTATAATTGCACCAAAGTACATATGAAAGGAAAGTTTTCAATAGTGTAATACTGCAGCCATGTAGATAAAATCACAAGTATATAATTTGTTAGGTTAAATAAGGTGTGGAAAAAATGCTTTTCTGTCAGTAGAATGCAAAAATCTACCTAAGCCACATAATAAAATTCTTTTACCAACTTTTACGTGTAATTTTGTGTCCTTTTTTGGTTGATACATTTGTATATGAAAATGTAGCAGAAGTAATATAAATATTTGGAGAAACCTGCGTTAGGCAGAAGGTTGTTTCCTCAAGACTTGTGATTCTTTGCACATTTGGAGTTTGTTTAAAGATGCAGGAAAACTAAAGTACTAATATGTATTTTTATTTTTAATAACTAACTAATAAGAGTAATATTTTTATGTAGCAGTTTGTAAGAGCTTTAATTAACGTAGTCAAGTATTTTTTTCCACTTATTTTTTTCTTTGTATATATTCATAGGGTACAGATGCAGTTTTGCTACATTGACATACTGCACTGTGGTGAAGGCAAAGCCTTTAGTGCACGCGTCACTGACGCAACACACATTGTACCCACCAAGCAACCTCCCATCATCCACCCCTGAGTCTCCACTGTCCATCATTCCACACTCTGCTTCCACGTGTACACGTTATTTAGCTCCCACTTATAAGTGAGAACACGCAATATTTGTCTTTTCTGTGTCTGAGTTGTTTTTCTTAAGATAATGGCCTCCAGTTCCATCCATGTTGCTACAAAAGACAAATAGTATTCCATTGTGTATGTTTACCACATTTTCTTTATCCAATCCTCCATTGATGGACACTTAGGTTGATTCCATATCTTTGCTATACAATAAGTATTATTAAATGTACTATATTAGGCATTGAGTGGAGAATGCAAAGATAAAATGCCCTTTCTGTCCCTAAAAATCAAGTGAAGATAAGTTTATTGTCCCAGTGGGGTGATAACGTTTGCACAGGTTGTGGGAGCACGAGGGAGGTTGCCAAACAGCTCCCAGCTGGAGGAAGCAGTCAGGCAAGGTTTCTTGAAGGACAGGAGTCCTGAGAGATGACTCAAAGTCCTGGCCGGATAGAGAATTCCAGGAAGGGTGTTTTAGGCAGAGGGAGTCACGTGCAGCTCTAAGAACTATAGCAACGTAAGGGAGGCCAGGCAGGTATCCTGCTTTGAAAGGTGAGGAGCCTGAAATTCTGAGGTTTGTTGAACATGTGTGTCACGCAGCTAATAATGGTGAGGTTCAGACTAGAATCCAGATCTATCTCCTCTTTCAACCTGCTTTTTAAAGTATGTCACACTTCATACTTGAGGCAAAGGAGTTAATCCCCAAGTGACAAGAATCTATCTAATTTAAAAAGCATTTCCCAACTGATGACTCACTTCAAGCAGTAACTAAACAAAAGTACATTCACAGTCCTTTGGAAAGCTATTTACGGAGGGTTTCAACCTAACGTGTGTCATGATTTCTCCAATAATTCGCTCCAGGTTTTGGCTACAAAGATGTTTTTGAGTACGTGTCCCCCGTTACAATTTTTGAGTCACTTCTGCCTTTGTATGAATATTTATCCCAGGTGTGTCCCAAGATTCACAGAATAGCAATATTTTCCCCTAGCCAACTTTCCCACATCAGAAGCCACTGTGGGCTCTCTTCAGAAGCAGCATCCTCCCGTGGCTGCAGTTGGGAGCCTGCGCCCTACAGAGTGACCCCGGTGGGGGAAGTGCGATATTCTGACAAAGGAGTCTTAACCAGCCTGTTGCCTTTGCTCTGCTGCTGCCTCCAGGAACTCACACAAGCTCATCAGGATCGACCTTACATTTCTCAGTGGAGTTGCCATCAGGAGAAGGCAGCGTAGCATAGCTGGTTAACAGCAGATATGGGAATCCAGGAGTCCTGGATTAGAATCTCGCTTTGTGACACTGACCAGCACGTGACCCTTAGGCACATTATTTCCCCTAGATAGGTCACTTTCCTCATCTAAATCAAGCCTTTGCTCTTACCCTGTAAGTTTTGAAAACCTCAATTGAATCTGTCACAATTAGAGAATATGATTTGTATTTTCTTTGATGTTAATTCAGAACTATCACCGCAGCCATAAAATTGGAACCATTGAGTTTAAAAATTTGTTGAAATTTATGCAAGAAAAACCACTTAATTATTCTGAATCTGAAACTTTAAACCCGTTTTCCCTACTGAAATGATTATAAAAGGTTTTTTTAAGCAGACAGCTAATGCATTTTAGCAAAAGACTATATGCCTAACTCATAGGATTGTTGCAAGAATTCTGAGTTAAGATAGGTTAAGTGATGAACACATTGTAAATTAGTAGTCAAATTATCCGTATGGGCCGGGCGTGGTGGCTCACGCCTGTAATCCTAACACTCTGGGAGGCCGAGGCGGGAGGATCGCTCGAGGTCAGGAGTTCGAGACTAGCCTGAGAAAGAGCGAGACCCCCTCTCTACTAAAAATAGAAAGAAATTATCTGGCCAACTAAAAATATATATAGAAAAAATTAGCCGGGCATGGTGGCGCATGCCTGTAGTCCCAGCTACTCGGGAGGCTGAGG
>JAQIFY010005125.1:0-11281 GCA_028533085.1 Varecia variegata | reverse complement strand
AGTGAGGTAAAATAACAAAGTTTTTAGAAGAAAATGTGGGATAAATTGGTCTTAAGTAAAACTTCTGTTCATCAGAAGAAATCATTAAGAGTGATATGGAAGCCACAGACTTGGATTAAAAATATATATATATAAATTTTATATATATATAATTTTATATATGTGTGTATATACATATGTATATGTATATACACACACACACCCCAACCTGAGCAAGAGTGAGACCTCATCTCTACAAAATTTAAAAAATTAGCCAAGTGTGATGGTGTGTGCCTATTGTCCCAGCTACTCAGGAGGCTGAGGCAGGAGGATGGCTTGAGCCCAGGAGTTTGAGGTTGCTGTGAGCTATGATGATACCACTGTACTCTAGCCTGGGTGACAGAGTAATACCTTGTCTCAAAAATAATAATAATATATATTAATATATATATACACACAGGTACGCATACACATGTATATTTCACAAAAGACTCTATCTGGAATATATAAAGAACTCTAAATCAGTAAGAGAAGACAAGCTAGTTTTGTCTTGATTGTTTTTTCTTTTAAAGACAGAAGATTTGAACAGGCACTTATCATGCACACACACAGAAAAAAATCTCCAAATGATCACTAAGCACGTGAAAAGACACCCTAGTCATTGGGAAAACATAAATTAAAAACACAATGAGATACTACACCACTCCCCATCTACCATGATGGCCAAGTACATCAGCAAGTGCTGACAAGGATGTGGAACTAAAACTGCTTTTAAATTGGCACAAACCCTTCGGAAAACTGTTTGGCAGGACCTACCAAAGCTGAAGCGACACCAAACCCAAAACCCAGCAACTCTACTCCTGGGTAATTTACCCGACAGAAATCAGCGCGTGGGTCCACAAGAGACTTGTATGCAAATGTTCCTGCAGCTTCAACTCTAACAGTCAAAAACCCGGAAGCCACCCAAATGCCCATCAGCAGTGCACTGGATAAATAAATTCATACGATGGAACATAATACAACAATTTGGAAAAAAAACAAACTACAGACGGTCCCTGGCTTACAACGGTTTTGACTTCACGATGGGTTTACTGGGGTACTGAATTCATTTTTGACTTATGATATCTTTAACTTATGATGGGGTGTCTGCGTTATAAGTAAGGGACCACCTGTGCTATGACATGCAAAAATACGGATAAATACCACAGACATTATGGTACGAAAAACAAGCAGGACCTAAAAGTGCATATACTATAAAACTGCATTTATATGAAATTCAGGCAAAACTTTGATGAAACAGGCAAAACTACTCTATGGTGCTAGAAGGTAGAACAGCAATTCCCTTCAGGGATTACAACCAGGAAGGGGTGCGAGGATGCTCTCTCGGGGCCTGGAAATGTTCTGTATCTTGATATGGGTGATTCCATGGTGTGTACATATGTAAACATGTGTCTAGTTTTCACATAAGATTTGGGTACTTTCCTGTATGTAAATTATGCCTAAGAAAACAAACCCCAAACCTCCACTGAGCCTCCAGATGCTCAGGACATGACGTCCACACCCCTCGCAGCCGCCTTGCATGATCGGCCCCACCAGCCTCTCACCCTGGAGATCCCGGACTGCTTTGCCAGGACTGGCTTTCAACCAGCAGGTCCTCCTCCAAGGCAAGACACAGAGGGGGTCCGGATTTGGAAGAACCCCACCCTGGAATGGGAAAGAGACCTGCAGAGAACTGCCAGTCACCTCCTCTTTTCCCTGAGTGACGTCAGAACCCACGTGTGCACAGCGTCCCTAATTAGATGCCTCTTCCTCCAGGAAGCCTTCCCAGAACCCCACCCGCTCCGCGGGTAGGCTCTGGTTCCCAGAACTCTCTGCTTCTTTGTGACACTTCCCTGATGCCAGTTTCATGCCTGCTCCCTTGGCCTTGCTCCCTGAGGGCAGAGATCCTCTGTCGTGTTCCCTGTTTTACCCTCAGAGCCCAGCAAGGTGCCTGCCACACAGGCAGTGTACAGGTGAAATATGGGCTCAGAGAGGGTAAGTGGCTTGCCTAAGATCACACAGCCAATTAGGGATGAATCCAACATCACAACCTTCAGGAGATGCTGTTGGACCTGCCCCTCCCCCAGATCTCCTTGCCTGCTTCTGTACCCACCCCCTGCTCCTATGACAGTTGTCTGCTAAGAGTTCACAGTGACATCCTTTTCCAAGACAGCTGTCCTCCAACAAGCTGACCCAAGACCTCCACCCCTCCTGGTAAACCTCCCACCCTCAAACCAAGGCATCCCATAGCTTACATGGGACACAAAGGGCTGCTCACCCTTGCAGCAAGGCAGGACTTACTCGGTGGCTCCAGAGTTCCCCGTGGGACCAGGCTGAGGCTAAACGCAGCTTTTCAGCCATGCCCCCCCCCCACCCCACCCTGCCTTCTTCTCTCTAGGACTCATGGGTCACTTCCACAGAACGCCCATGCCAAGCTCTGCTTCCAGGGAACCCGACCTTAGGACTCAAGGCTCTCGACTAGTCACCTGAACCCCAGGCCGATACACTGTATCCCAAATATGAGTCTAAAATGAATGACAATTCCAGTGACGCACCCAGAACATGCCAGGAGCCGGCCGTAAGGCAAGGCAAAACCCATCCGCCTGCTCTCTGCCTCCCAAACCCTTGACTTTTATCTCTGTAAGATTCACAGAGGGACCCAACTTTGTTTCTCAGCTGCCAGCAATTAAGCTCTGAAATGTCCCCAGAGTCCAGAGATAGCCCTCCGCTGAGACATGGTGCTCAGTCATCAGCTCTCAGAATAGCCACCTGCACAGACAGGGGTCAGTTCCCCGATGAGTCACCGCGAGCCCCTCCCCTGGACTTGCTGGAGAAAACACTACACAATCTCCTAAATTCAGATAAACACCACCTGCCCTCAGTTCGGCCAGACCCTAATTTCGCCCAGCATAATCACCAGCTAGGAGCTCAGAAAATGCCATGGTCAGGGGATGACACGCAGGACTGGCGGCCAGGAGCCCCTGGTGTCCTCCCCTTGTCTGTGTCCCTCCGTATGAGCGTTCAAAGCGGAGACTTCCAGAGTCAGCCATCTCCACCTCCACCAGCTGTGTGACCTTGGGCAGCTCACTCCACCTCTCTGAGCCTCAGCTTCCTCATCTGTAAAATGGAACCAACTGTAGGTACTTCACATGCTCTTGTGAGGACTGAATGGGATCACATATGTGACATGCTTAGCATAATGTCATTGGTCACCACGTGCGTCATTACTGTCCTCATTAGCAGAATTATCATTCCCATTTGGAGAGACTGGGACGAGGCTGTCCAGCCCCTGCACATGGGCAGGGAAGTGGCCGGGAAGCAGGAGGAGGGCTTGTCCCCACCCTCGCCCAGTCCCAAAGCATGCAAGGAAGCAAACAAGCCTTCAGAGTGTATGCAGTGGGTGCTCAGTACACCAGAGCTCTGATTATTATAACATTCAGCCTCAGAAAATGGTGAACTCAAGAAAATGACCTCTCTGAGCTCAGAGATCCTGTCATGCCTAACGAGGCGCCTTTCTGCAAACAGCCTCGGACCACAGGCAGACGTAGGATCAGAGAAACCACTCCCTTGTCACGGCCTCTGGGCTCACGCTCCGGTTCAGCCGAGCCACAGCCACCCTCTGGAGCCACCCTGTGCACCCCAAGGTACATGGGACAGCCTGCCCTGCCATAGCAAATGCTGTTGGACCCACCCAAATCCTCCTGGCACTTTCTGCTGCTGGGAGATAAATACCCCGGCTCCTTCGCACTCGGATGGGACGATTTAGAGGCGTGTCCTATAATACAGTCTCCCAGAGGCCCCAGCACAGGTAAGCCCCACTGTCCCCAAGGTAACCGGCTCGTTAGCGCACCCTAGTGGTGCACTGCCACCCAAATAAACCACTCGCCCTGGCACCCTTGACTCTGCTTCCAGGGGAACCCAACCTATGACAGCCCTCATTCCTAGAGTCCCTGACTCACAGGGACGGACTGGCTCCGAATACCAGTTCCCCTCTAAGGTATTGGTCGTGACACCATGGTGAGACACGCTCTCTTTTGAAATGTGTCAGCAAACCACTGATGACCAAGACGACGTGAGGTTCTAATGTCTGCACTTGCTATATTTGCAAAAGTTGCTTCGTTACCAATTTATCCAAGAGATTCACTGGCCTATTGTGTGTCACGCCCCATGTCTGGTGATGGGGAAGAGACTGACGGACTCACAAGTCAGGGTCCCTGTTGACATGGAGTTTACAGTGGGGTACGGGGGTGGAAACGACAAGTGAACGGACAGACAACATGCCAAGACAAAGATGACAGCATGTGACAAAGGAGGTGAAGGGAATGGGGTCTGTGATGTGAATCACAGTTGGGCCCCACAGATTGGGTGGTCAAGGAAGGCTTCCTGGAGGAGGTGACATTTCAGCTGCATGACCTAGAGGATCGCAGGGAGCCAGCTAAGGGAAAACTATGACGTCTAGCGTCAGAAAGGAGCTTGGGGCAAAGAAGGAATAGAAATTTTTGCTCGCACAGCTGGAGTGGCGTGGAGAAAATGAGCATGGGCTGAGTCTGGAGAGGGGGCGATGGCAGATCTTACAGGGCTCTGAGGCCACCGTGACAGTGCATTTGGGGCTCTCCCGGAATCACCTCCCTCCCCCTGCCTCCCCGGCACTCTGATCTGCTTTCCTGAGTGGGAGAGGGTGGAGTTACCACCTGCCTGCCAGGAGACTCGCTGAGTCTCCCACTCCCGGGGGAGGGTGTCTCACATGTCAGCATCCTCCATCCTGCGCATCCAGGTGAGAACTGCTGGCTTCCAGGCAGGTGGAAGGAAAGGCAGAGATGGCTGCTTGAAGATCAGCACCTGGCAAGTGGGCATCTGAGTCGGGGGAGAGTTCTGGGTCACGGTTTTCAGTGCACAGGCTCAAAAACAAATCCTGCCCCTATGAGCTTGGGCAAGTTTCTTAACTTCCCGAACCTCAGTTTCCCTGCCTGTCAAATGGGTTAATAATAATCCTAACTACACACAACAGTAGCTGGGAGAGTTGCTGAGAACGTACATGAAAAAGGGCTTGGTGTTGTTTATTTATTAATTAGACGTTTACCGGTCTCCTACTATGTATGCGCCAGGCGCTGTACTAGGAACTGGAAATACAGTCGTGAACAAGACAGGGCTGGCATTGGGTCTAGCGGGGGAAGATGTCCAATGCTTACAGAAGTCAGTAACAACAAACAGAGACAAAAGTTTCACAAGCACACAGTAGGTGCGTTCCCTTGATCCGAGATAAGAGCCCAGAGCCCACCAGCCGCAACACGAACCCTCCAAGTTAAGACTCCGGTCTCCTGGCGGAGACCCAGGCACGGGCCTCCTTAAACAATCCAGCCCTTCAGGAGCCACTCGGTTCCTGCAGGGTCCAAACTCCAGCCTCTGCCTCCACTTCCCGGAGACAACGTCCCTAAGCCCCAGAGACAATCTCAGTCATGCCCAGGGCGGTGGCTGCCGCTGCGGCATGAATCACGTCCTGCCTGCTCTGTTGGGGCGGGGGGTCCACCGGGCCCAAACCCAAAGATGCTGATGTGACCGTGCCAAGGAGGAGACAGGAGGAGACAGGAGGGGGACAGGGCAAAGCCCAGCCCCGGAGTCCCCACGCCAGAGGAAGTGAGAACCCCAGCAACAAAGCAAGCCCTCCCTGCACGCTGGTTACGCACATCCTCGGCTCCAAAATAAACCCGGGACAGCGGGGACCTCCTTGACTGCTCACGGTCATGCAGTGATTATAGGCATTATTCATGTCCCCACTTCAGAAAGGAGGAAACTGAGGCTTAAAGAGATGAAGTACCTTGTCCCAGGTCACTCATCTTGTCAAATTCCAGAGCCAAGAGGCAGGAATGAACAGAGGGGACAAGCCTAAAAATAAGGAAGGGTGGGTCCCCAGAGGAGCCTGAGTGACAGCAGCTGCCTGGGGCAGTGGTGTGGCAGTGCGGTCAGAAGGAGGCCTTTGGTCCTGGCTTGTGACCGTGGCTGTGTGACCTGAGCCTCAGTGTCCCCAGCTGGGCGAGAAGGGCTAGCTCAGCATCTGCCTCAACGCCAAGCCCGGGACCCCCACACAGATGGGGAGAGGAGGCCAGGCACCCCGCCTCCAGCAGGAGCCCAGGGCCAGTGCTCCTGAAGCTGCGCAGCTGCAAGGCCAGGTCACCACAGGGCCACCATCACCCCACCCTTCAAGGAGGGGCAAGGCCAGGGTGTGAGCCAGCGCCCGCTGTGTCTCACATGTTGACGCTCCAGAGGTGGCCTGTTCACGCCGGGGCCGGGCTGGAGGTGGTGGTTCTGCAGCCTGAACCCAACACCACGACCCAGGGCTGCTGCTGGCATGGGCACATGTTGGGGACGCACATGGGTGGTGCAGGGCCGGTGGGGGCGCATGGGTGTGTACACCGTGTATGTGGGCCCAGACAGCATGTTCACAGGTGGGTGGGTGGGTATGAGGTGTGTGTGTATATTTGGGGGTGCCAAGGTGTGTGTGGGAGATGCCTAGGGCCACGAACACATGTGACAGTACACACGTTCTCCTGGTGTCAGCTCTGCCTGTGGGGCTGGGAGCTGTGTCCTGGTGGTTGTGAAAGGTAAGAGGGAGTATGGTGGCCGAGTGATGGCGAAGGACAGAGGGGGGTGGGGCTGGGGGCAGGTGTGTGGCTGCAGGCCTGAGCGGCTGTTTGTGCGCACACAGAGGCTGTGTGTGTGCACGTCGGGGGCGAGGCTGCAGCCAGGAGCACAGACCCCGGGACAACCCTGCCTGGATTTCTGTCCTGCCTGAACCACTTACAATCTGTGTGATCCCGGGCAAATTACGACATCGCTCTGGGCCTCAGTTTCCTCACCTGTAACACAGGGATAATAACAGCATCTCTCCCAAGGATTGCTCTGAGGATTAAATGTGCTAATGCATGAAAAGCAACTGCACGGTGCCTGGCATATAGTAAGTGCTCATTAAAGAGCTGTTCCCACTATTACCCTGGCAGCGATGACATCTATGGATCTCTGCGGTACCCGCCCTCGTTATGCAGATCCACACGCATGTGGTATGTCGATGGAGGAACTGGATGGGGTGTCATGTGTCTGTGGGGGTCATTTTTGTCTTTTCCTCATTACTCTCCCACCCTCATCATGAAGCTTGTTCAACTCCCACCCCTCCCACTCAACCAGTTAGGAGACAAAGAAAGCGGAGGCCCCATTTTCACAAGACAAGAATGCACATCTATGAGGTATGAACCTGACACTCCCTTGACCCCTCCAGAGGCCCTGTGCTAGATCTTGGGATTATAGCAACGAACAGCAGGCAGGTAGGAAGGTAACACCCTGCCCCCAGGTAGCTCACGGTCTGGCACTGGGGAAGGTGGGCAGAAATCTGAGAAACTCAAGAAAGGTTTCAATACAAACCATTATGAGAAGTATAACAGAGGGAACGGCCTATGCAAAGGTCCTGAGGCACAAGACCCTTGGGGGGAACCAAAATTCGCACAGCACCCCTGGGGCAAAAAGCTGGGGGCAGCGGGGACAGGTGCATAAGGCTGGAGAGACAGACTGAGAAATGCAAAAGAATCCAAATGTCCCAGGATTGCAGATCGGTCAAACAGAGCACGACATTCCATTTTTCAGCAATTTTACGCGGTTGCCCCAAACGAAGTTTACAAACACTGGTGAAATGGCATTCACAAACCAACCCGTGGCACGATGTGAAGTGAAAAAAGGAAGCTGCAAAGCTGTATACATCTGAGGTTCTACCAAAACAAGAAACAAACAACAAAAGTCGTCAGCGTAATTCCTCTACGTGAAAAACAAACGTACCCTCCCCCCACCAAAAATACAAAACCCCCCTGCCAAAATCTCGCAGCGCTTGCCCAGGGATGATGGGTTTCTGGCTGACATTTCTCCTTCCTGCTGTTGGGTGTGCATAATGTTCTATCACAAAAATGTTTTTAACGTTGAACAAAGAGCCAGAACATTTCCCTGCCATCTTCCACCATGATCCCAAAACCCCCGACAAGGTTTCCGGAGCTGCAGCTTTAAGAGGACAGCCTTTTTTTGTTTGGATCTCAAATAAACAAGAGCCCCCTTGGCAGAAGTCCCCGCCAAGTGGACATTCACCCCGAGCACCCTCCAGGCACCAATCCTGCAGCTAAGACAATAGCTCGTGTTTTCTCGGGGAGCGGTGGGGAGGGGGCTCTGAACGCTTGCTAAGCTTTGGGAACGCGTCCCAAATAGTTTCTTCCCCACCCAGGGACCCTCCCTTTCCTGTGGCTCAGGGTCAGCCCTCCTCCCACACTCCTGCCTTAGACCAGCAGGTCCCCCTGGAGCCCTGACCAGCCCTGAATTCCTGGGGCTTAGAAGTCCAGAATCTTTCATCTTACATGAAGCCCAGATTCCCTTGTCACACCAGGGAGGGGACTGAGCTCCAAGCATGGGAGGCAGGGCAGGGTCCATATCTGAACCTGGTTGTCCTCACCGGGATCATTCATTCCACAATTATGTATAATATTAATGAAGCACCTACTGTGTGCTGGGCACTACTCTAAGCATTGGGGACACAGTGACAAAGCAAATGGACCTTGCTGAAAGGTAGAGCTTACAGGTAAACAAAAGAATGAAAAGGTTTCAGAGTCAACCAGGAATATGACAGCAATAAAGCAAGGGTCACATGATAAGGGGCAGGGGTGGCGGCGGCAGCTCTAGGTTAGGGGGATGGGGAGGCCTCTTCGAGGGGGTGACACATGAGCTGAGACCTAAAGGAAGAGGAGGGGCCCCCCCGCCATGCAAACTCCCAGGGAAAGAACATTCCAGAAGGAAGGCAGGGGAGGCAGGGCCAGGTGGGGTAAGGGAAGGTGGGAAGCAGAGCAGTGTCAGGTCAGGGCTCTGCAGAAGGAGCGTGGACCCGCCCCTGCGTGGGACAGGAAGCCACGGAGGGTGTCAGCCGGGCTGTGACCCACGTGTAACCACACTCTGGGTACCCAGTGGGGAATAAACTGTGGAGGACAAGGGTGGAGGCTGGGAAGGAGGCCAGGCTCAAATGCACGCTGCACTTCAGATAGTCAGTCCCCTTCCCCGTGCCTCAGTTTCCCCACTGGCAAAGCAGAAATGACGAGCCCAACCTTGCAGAAGTCTGTAATATTAGCTGCCAGGGAGTGCCTGGTGTAGGTGGAGGGGCTCAAATGCACGGCCACCTTGTCACTGTCCCTGAACCAGAGCCACCTGGCACTTATCCACCTTCCCCCAGGACTGGGAGCACTCGAGGGCAGGGGTCCCGTCTTACCGCCCTTAGCTTATCATCACTAGGTATTCTCCCCAAATACCTGCTCCATGCCAAGCCCTGGGGATGCAGAAGGGAACAAGACTTGGCCCAGGCCAAGGAGGAATCACGCGATCCAGCCCTGATTGGAGGTTTGCACGTGGACCCTGGGGGACCAGGAGCTGCCGGAGGGAAGTGGGGACGGCTTCCTGCCGGGGGGACATTCGAGCTCCGTCTTCAAGCATGCACAAAATCCCAGCGCAGTGGACACTGTTGGCGCCCCATCCGTAATTCCGTATGCTCGGGTGGTTTTCGAATGCCCCGTGGTCTCTGCATTAGGGCCTCCCCCTGCTCTGGGAGCTTAGGGGCGAGACAGGCCAGCAGTGGCCTGGAGTTGGCACCGCAGGACCAGCCCTGCACCTGGGACTGACGGCGGTTGGTATATGAACACCCCAGCCCCCTCAGCCTCAAGGAGACAGCTCTGAAGGGCACGCCCTACACAGTCCCCCGACGTCCCAGTGCGGCTGTGCCCCAGCTGGCCACAGAGGTAACCTGTTCATGAACACACTCAGCCGTGGCTGCCTCCCTCCCCTGTCCACTGCCCCACTCCCCAGGTGGCCTCTCCTGGGACCACCCTCCTGAACAAACGACCTGCACTAGAATCACCGTCTTGGGGTCTGCTCTGGGCGGCCCAAACCCAGGCGGTGACACTGGCACAGAGAAGGCCAACGAGGAGAGGCCTGAGGCATAAGAGAAGGCTATTGACAGGAGCTCCCACACCATGTATCACCACCGCCACCTCTCCTGTATCCCCTCGTCCTCCCATTAGCGGATGGGGAAACTGAGGCTCGGAGAGGCAAGGTCTTCACTAAAATCTACAGTGGGGTGTGCTGTCATCTCTTTCCTCTTCATCCCCTTCCCTTGTTCCCTGTGTCCCCCTGTGTCCCCTCCCCACCCTCCAGCTCACCCCTACCTGAGGACCTCTGCTCGTGCTGTTCCCACTGGCTGGGACACGGGGCCGCCACCTCCTCCACCTTCAGTTCCCAGCTTCAGCGTCATTTCTGCAAAGAAGCCTTCGCTGACCACCAAACAGGAGTGGCCTGGTCTCATCGCCCTACTAGATTCTCTGCACAACCCTTTTCACTGAAATTTCACTAAAATTATCTTCTTTATTGGTTCCCTGACAATACTGTCTGTCTACAACAGGGTTTGGCAAAGTATGGGCCAAATCTGATCCACCTCCGGTTTTTTTATGGCCTGTGGGCTAAGGATGTTTTTAAATCACTGAAAAAAGTCAAAAGAGTAATATTTCATGACACATGAAAAATTATATCAAAATCAAATGTGGGTGTCCACAAATAACATGTGACTGGAGTCCAACCACAGCCACACCGCCCAGTTATGTGCCGTGGACGGCTGCTTGGGCAGTAGAAGGCAGAGGTCAGCGGGTGTGACAGAGGTCTTACAGTGTGCAAAGCCAAAAGCATTTACTAACTGTCCTTTACAGGAGAAGCTGGCTGAGCCCTGCTTTAGGCTGTCAGCTCTGGAGGGTGAGGGGCCTTGTCCTTCATGTCCATAGATGGTCCCTCGTGCCTGAATAGGGCCAGGTCCATGACAGGTGCTCGAATAACAATTAGATGACTAATACGAGGCCTCGCCCCCAGTATGGGGTGTGCATCACCCAGGCTTGCCATGGATGGATGGATGGGTGGATGGGTGGGTAGATGGATGGATGGGTGGATGGGTGGGTAGATGGATGGATGGGTGGATGGGTGGGCGGGTAGATGGGTGGGTGGGTGGATGGATGGATGGGTGGGTGGATGGGTCAACCAACTGCAGATTGAAAATATTCTGAAAAAAATGGCTGCATCTGTAGTGAACATGTACAGACTTTTTTCCTTGTCATCATTCCCTAAACAAGAGACGTAACATCTATTTACGTAGCATTTACATTGTATTAGGCATTACAGGTAATCTAGAGGTGATTTAGAGTATACAGGATGA
>JAQIFY010005124.1:0-11282 GCA_028533085.1 Varecia variegata | reverse complement strand
GCGGGAGGTTGGCATGTAGGGTTTTCGTTGCCCATGGCCAGGGCTGGCCACAGAATTTGCAGGCCCCGATGCCAAATGAAAATCCAGGGCTTTGTGCTCAAAAAGCAAGGGAAGAGTTTCCTATCTTCCTCAGTCTCTCTCCACCTGCCATGGTGTTTCTGTTTGCTAGTTAATGCTGTGCCCCCTTGCAGATGGGGACTCTCATGAGTGAGTGTGGACCCTCCCGGTGCCAGGGGCCTGCCTCCTAACTCAGTGTGAGGCACACCTGCCCGGCCCTCCCCACACCTGAGCCCAGCTGCCCGGCTGCGGTTGCTGGGCGGGGCGGGGAGAAGGCGCTGAGTGATGGGGCAGGGGACGGCAGGGCAGCCCGGGAACCGAGACTCTTCTAAGCCCCAGCCACACGTTCCATGGTCCCATTGGACGTTGCTCACAGAACACACATTCAAAGAGAAAATTATTGAGCATTTTAAGACGATGGCCGCAGAGGGTTAAACCCCACGCAGGGGACCCTTCTGAGGTCACGGCGCTGTGTGACTGTGCTGGTGCACGCCCAGGAAGCCAGGCCTTCTATGGCTTCCAGAGTAGAGGCTGGCAAGGGAGGAAGAGGAGGGGAATAGCTGTCAGCTCTGCCAACCCGTGGTTTCTGCCGACATGTCACGTGGATGAAAGACTTTTCATCACGCTGGATTTCGGCAGGAACCACAGCCGCCGCACAGGGCAGCACAGCCAGCGCCTGCGTCTGTTGACCGTGGTGCTAACTCTACAGGCACAAAGATCCAAGGCATCTGGACTGTCTGAGAAGACAGTGTTAGCAATTCCTTAACACTGGCCTGATATTTTCAGCCTGCCTTGTTTTATTTGGAAATAAAACTGAGGAGGAGGTGAAAAGTTAATTTTGCATAGAATATTTAAAACGAAATAAGACTATGAGCACAGTAGACCCTTCCTATTGTGTGTGATGTCTAGAAGTCTCTTGCATCATCAAGAATGTAATTACTACAATCTAAAAAGTATGTTTAAAGGAAATATTAATATGTATTAGCAAGTCCTTTCAAGATCTCCAAATATAATGTAGCTTTATAAGTGGCCACTGAAGATCCGACCCCAAGGAAGGAGAAGGCAGGAGGGAGGACAGGGTGGGGACAGCCTCAGACTGCGGTGCCATCCTAAGAACTGCGTGGCCAGGCTGATGGGGACTCCTTGAGCCAGCAGTGACCTGTTGTAAGAGTCGTGCATCTGGCAGGAATGGGCTTGCATTAGGACCCCCACGGTGCTCAGGCCCTGACCGGGAGCAGCCACAGGACGTGTGGCTTCTACAAGAATGTGGTGGTGGGTCAGAGGGGTGGCATGTGGGCAGTCACCCTCCCTGCAGCAGATCTCATTTCCACGGCTGCCACAACCCTTGTTGCTATTTCTTGCATCCGGACTCTGGACAGAGCCATCCCAGTCCACAGGTAAGTTTTAAGAACTTACAACCTTGCAGGTTCCTTGTAAAGAGACTGCAGATAGACACAACTTCGGAGGGTGTGGCAGGCGGCCACTAAGTGATGATTCCCACCTAGTGACGTTCACACCCTATGTGATCCCCTCCTCGCCAGTGTGGGCTGGACCTTTTGACTTGCTTCCAACCAGTGGAATATAGCTAGAATGACAGGATGTAACTTTTGTGACTAGTTTACAATAGACTATGACTTGTGTCTTGCTAGCAGTTTTGCTCTATTTAAACTCTTCCTTGCTGGCTTTGATGAAGCATCATATGGACAGGCCCACGTGGCCAGGACCTGAGAGCAGCCAACAGCCAGCAAAACCCTGGGGCCGTCAGTCCAGCAACCTGCAAGGAACTGATTCCTGCCACCAACATGCCAGCCTGGAAGAGCATCCTTCTGCCATTGAGCCTTCAGATGAGACCTCAGCCTGGGCTGACACTTTGATTGCAGCCTTGTAAGACCCTGAGCAGAGGACCCAGTTGAGTCATGCCCAAACTCCGGGCCACAGGGACTATGAGATAATAGATGTATGTTGTTTTGAGCTACTAAATTTGTGATAATTTGTCATACCACCATGGATAACAAATAGAGGGGCTTGGTCAACCTTTGACCATAGCATTTAAACCCTGAATTCCCTGGATATGTTGGGGGAAGGTTTTCAAACCCCTCCCACTTTAAGAGCATGAGGCCCAGCCCTGATTCTAACAAACACTTTTGTATGCAACATAGAGTTAATCATTCACTATACAAATAATTATGCAAAGCAAACGTCCTTGTTATCATACTGGAGTTCTAGGAACAAATGCAAAATAGGATCAGAAGTAAATCCTGCTAAGACTCTTTGTTAATTAGTCACGCTTGGCACATGTTCCGCTAAGGCAGAAAGGCTGCTCCACAGGGTGAGTGTGTAGAGAATCAGCAAAGTTGACTTATGTCAGCAAAGCTGGAGGAATAAAACAGGCCAGACTCCTTAAAATCTTGGAGCAAGGGAAAGTGACTCCCATGTGTGTAGACAATTCTTTGCCATCGTTTTATCCAAAGTATATCTTTGCCTAGAAAATAGTTAATCCCTTTTCTGAAATGTACGCATTTCTCAGAAAAGGGTGGCTACCCAAAGATCTTTGAGAAATTAAAACACTACAATTTTCATGAAACATCCCAGATTAAAAATAAATCTATAACCCAATTTCTAAAAATAACTCAATTTCAACATCGAAACTGTCATCTCAAAAGTTTTCATTCTTGGCAAGAATTAAAAATGAGAAAAGGTGAGCTCAGAACACCAGACCTTGGTTCTGGAGAGAAGTGTCCACGCGGGGTAGGAAGGAGTGTGGTGGAGCTGGTATCTGAGTGGGGCAGTGAGTGTTGTGTGACGTCCTGACGCTGCTTGGTGTCCACATCCACAGATCGACCACGTTCTCTCTGCTAAAGAGTTACGTGAGTCGCCCCACATTACTTCTGTGCATACGGGAAAAGGCCCAGACATAACTTTTGAGCCCTTCCTGCACTTCTGACGGGTGCTCTTGCTGGCCATGCGGTTTCCACGGGCTGTGATTGTCACAGGATGGATCTGTGAGTAGGGATTTGGTTGTTTGTCCACAAGTCCACGAATGAAGCCGAGGTAAATGCAGGGTCTTAGGAACCCCTATGATCACTGAAGGGAGCTATAGACACCCCCTCCAGATGAAGGCACGTTCACCCGGGCACAGTTTTTGCAATGAATTTCTTAACCTGTCTGTGGTTTCCGTAAACTTCAGGGTCTGTGGACCCCACGGTAGGAAAAGCCTTACTCCTGGTTCACACGCACTTTCCAGGGTGGCTGTTTTGGGCCCTTGGATTTCTCACAGGGATGCAGTAAGATCCCAGAACATGTGTCCCTTCCCCTCACCAGGCTTTCTCTTGTGCAGCCTCTTCTGGCTGAACTGCAGACTGGCCTGGGTGTGGCTTGTCAAGGTGCAGCGGGAGGAGAGCCTCCTCCCTCCCTTCCATTCTGTTCCAGTTGGTTTATGATGCAGGTCTGCCTGGACAGAGAATGCTCCCGACAGCTGTTTTGTGACTCATTGTATTGTTCGATGTAACAACTCTTCATCACTGTAGGTTAATAAATCGACATTGTGGCCACACAGGTTACCTACTGTGAGCCTGATTTCTTAAACCCTTTTAAAATTAATAGACTTTATCTTTTAGAACAGCTTTAGATTTACAGAAAACTGGGAAGATAGTACAGAGGGTTCCCAATACCTCTTTTCCTTCACACATGGTTCCCCTTATTATAAACATCTCTCATTAGTGCAATATATTTGTTACAATTAATAAATTAGTATTGATGTATTATTACTAACTGATGTCCATGATTTACATTAAGGTTAAGTTTTCGTGTTGTGCAGCTTTATGGGTTTTGACAAAACATACGTGTAATGTCATGTGTTCACCAATACAATACCATACAGGTAGTTCTGCCCCTAAACATGTCCTGTCCTTCCCCTATGCATCCCTCTACCTCCCAGCTCCTGCCAATTGCTGATATTTTTACTGTCTCTATAGTTTTGCCTTTTCCAGAATGTCGTATAGTTGACATCATAAAGAATGCAGGCTTTTCAAACTGGCCTCTTTCACTTAGCAGTGTGCCCCTACGGTTCCTGCATCTCTTTCTGTAACTTGCTCGCACATTTCTTTTTATTGCTGGATAATATTCCATTGCATGAATGTACTGCTGTGTGTTTAGCTGTTCACCTATCAAGGGGCATCTTGGTTGCTTCCAGTTTTTGGAGATTATGGACGTTTGTGTGCAGGTTTTTGTGCAGACATAGCTTTCAATTCAATTGTGGGAATACTCAGGAACATGATGGCTGGATCATGTGATAAGAGTATATTTAGCTTTGTTAGAAACTGCCAAACTGTCTTCCAAAGTGGCTGTACCATTTTGCATCTCACTAGCAATGAATGAGAGTTCTTGTTGCTCCACACTATCACCAACATTTGGTATTGTTGGTGTTTTGGATTTTAGTCATTCTATTAATAAAATGCCATTTAGTCAGGTGCATAGTGGTAACTCATTGTTATTTTAGTTGGCAATTGTTTAATGACATATTATGTTGAGCATCCTTTCATATGCATTTTTGCCATCTGTATATATCTTTTTGAGAGATGTTTACTTTTTTTTACATATGGATATTAAATTATTCTAGCTTCATTAGTGAGAAGACTATTCTTTCTCCACTGAATTGCCTTTGCACATGTAAAAAAAAATCAGATGCCCACATATATGTGTGGATCTACTTCTGAACTCTCTATTCCCTTCCGCTGATCTGTTTTTGAATCTTTATGGTAATACCACACTGCCTTGATTTCTGTAGATTTATAAGTCTTTAAATCAGAAAGCATCGTCCTCCAACTTTGATCTTCTTTTTCAAAGTTGTTTTTGATATTCTAGATCCTTTTCTTTTCAATTATATTAGAATTTTAGAATCAGCTTGACAATTTCTACTCTAAATCCTTCTGGGATTTGGATTGGGATTGCATTGATTCTATAGAATAATTGGGGAAAGGGGAGAATTGTTGTTTTACAGTATCAAGACCTGCAACCCATAGGTGAGGGGTATCTTTCCATTTATTTTTATTTTCTTTAGTCCTTTTAGCAATGCTTGTATAGTTTAGTGTACATAGATCTTGTACATCTTCTGACATATTCATCCCAAGTATTTCATAGTTTTGATGCTATTATAAATGGTATTTTTAAAATTTCAGATTTTTTTGGTGCTAGCATATTGACCTATAATTGTTTTTTTTTTTTTTGTATATTGGTATTGTGTGCATGTGAAACTTTGCTAAATTACTTATTAGTTTTAGTAGCTTTTCTATAGAGTCCATTTGATTTTCTATATAAATGATCATGTCACAGTAGAATAAAGACAGTATTAATTCTCCCTTTCCAATCAGGATGACTTTTATTTCTTTTCATTATCTTATTGTACTGGCTAGAATCTTCAGAAATAGAGAAGAGTAGAGATCTCTGACTTTTTTTCTGGTCTTGGGGAGAAAACATTCAGTCTCTTACCACTTTGTATGGTGTTAGCTGTGGATTTGACACAGATTCTCTTGATCAGATTGAGGAAGTTCCTTTTTAGTGTTGGTTTGCTGAGAGTTGGATTTTTCTATGTCTACTGAGATGATAATATGGATTTTTCTTTTTCAATCTGTTAATATGGTGAATATGTTGATGGATTTTCAAATGTTAAACCAAACTTGCTTTCCTGGGAAATGAGTTGGTTATGATGTATTATCCTTTTTTATATATATTGTTGGATTCTGTTTGCTAAAATTTTCATTTTGAATTTTCCCATTTATGTTCATGAGAGATACTGGTACATAGGTTTCTTTCCTTATAATGTCTTTGATTATTTTTGGCATAGGGGCAATTCTTGCTTCATAGAATGAGTTTAGAGTGTTCTCTTCTTTTCAATTTTCTGGAAGAGTTTGTTTAGAATTAGTATTTTTTCTTCCTCAAATGTTTAGTAATTTAGCAGAATTCACCAATAAATCCAACAGGTTTGGAGATTTTTTTTAATGGGAAGATTTTAAACTACAAATTCAATTTTAAAAATTGATATAGGGTTATTCAGGTTCTTTCATCTTGAGCGAGCTTTGGTAGCATATGTCTTTCAAGGAATTTATCCACTTCATTTAAATTGTCAATATTATAGAAATATACATTATTGTTCATAATATTCCATTAATATACTTTCATAGCTGTAGAGTCTGCAGTGGTGTCACCTTGCTCGTTATTAATGTTGGTAGATTATGGCTTCTCTCTCTCTTTTATTCTGAGCACTTCACCCAGAGGTTTACCAATTTTATTGAGATTCTTGAACAAACAACTTTAGTTTTACTTTATTTTTTCAGTTAATTTTTTTATTTGATTCCTCTCTGACCTTTATTATGTGGGTTTAATTTGTTTTTTTTCCCCTAGTTTCTTGAGATGGAAGCTGAGCTCATTGATATGAGACCTTTCCTCTTTTCTAACATTGGTGTTTAGTGCTATAAAATTCCCCCTAAATGCTGTTGTTCCCCCCCCCCGCCCCCCTGCCACCATTTAATAATGTCTTTTAGAAATCCCTCCATATTAGTTCAAAGAGATCGTCCTAATTCTTTTGTTTTTTAATTTATTTTTTCTGGACTTTTAAAAAATAGTCTTTTAATTTTGGAATAGTTTAGATTTACAGAAACATTTCAAAGATAGTGCAGAAACTTCCCATACACCCAGTTTCCCTGACACCCAGTTTCCCCTATTATCTTAGTCAGGGTTCTCCAGAGAAACAGAACTGATAATATGTATGTCTATATATATATATATATATATATATATATATATATATATATATATAAAGAGATTTAAATATATAGAAAGAAATTTAGAAAGTCCCCAGATCTGCAGAGTGGGACAGCAAGCTGGAGACTCAGGAGAGCTAACAGTGTAGTTCATGGGCTTGAGACCCAGGAAGAGTTGATGTCGCAGTTTGAGCCCAAAGGCAGGAAAAGCCAATGTCCCAGTTTGAGTCCAAAGGCTGCTCCTGGAGAAAACCTCTCTCACCTGCTGGGGGAGAGCTGGTCTTTTGTTTTATTTAGACCTTCAACTGATTAAATGAAGCCCACCCACATTGTGGACAGCAATCTACTGTACTTCAAGCCCACTGATTTAAATGTTCATCTCATCCAGAGATATCCCTGTAGTAATGCCCAGAATAATGTTTGACCAAATTCCCTGCACGGCCCAGCCAAGGTGACACATAAAATTAGCTAACTATCACAACTATTATTAACATCTTACGTTAGGATGGCACATTTGTCATAATTAGTGAACCAGTATTGATACTTTGTTATTAACAAAGGTACATACTTGATTCATATTTCTTTAATTTTTACCCAAGGTCCTTTTTCCCTTCCAGGCTCTAATCTAGGATACCATATTACATTTGCCCATCGTGTCTCCATGTGCTCCTCTTGGCTCTAACCTTGACAGTTTTGATGAGTACTGGTTACGTGTTTTATGGGAAGGTCCCTCAATTGTCTTCTCTTTTTCCTGATGTTTTGCTCATGATTAGATGAGGTTATGACTTTTTGGGGAGGACATTACACAGATAAAGTGCCATTCTCTTCACATCAATCAAGGGTACCTGCAATCAATGTGCTTTATTGATGATGTTGGCCTTGATCACCTTGTTGAGCTAATGTTTGTCAGGTTCCTCCACCGTGAAGTTACTCCCCTCCTTGTGATACTGGACTCTGCAGAAGGAAGTCACCTGTGTGGCCCACACTTAAGAACTAGGGAGTTATGCTTCCCCCACTTAGGGGGAGAGTATTTATAAAAATTATTTGGAATTCATCTCCACAGATTTGTCTACTCCCTCATTTATTTATTTAATCCATCATTTATTTAGCCATCATGGACTCATGGATATTTATTTTATACTTGGGTTATAATCCAGTACTACTATAGTTTAGTCCTAAATTATGGCAGTTTTAGTCATTGGGAGCTCTTGCATTGGACTCCTGGTTCCTTTGACATGTCCTATTGTGGTGGGATTTCTGTGTATGTGTTGTTTGTTTGATTTTGAGCACTTCCTTACTTTCTGGCACTATAAGATGTTCCAGGCTTGTCTTCTACATTTCTTGCCCCAGTCCTAGAATCAGCCATTTCTCCAAGGAGTGCGGCTTCCTTTTACTGGATACCAGTATTATAAACCAAGATCTGACAATAGGGAGTGCTCATTGTGATGGGGGTGTCATTGCTTCTGGGCTCTCTCGGCTAAAAGAGCAAGGAAATACATGCATATATTCTTTTTACAACTGAGTAACACCTGCATATTATTCCATTGTATTTATGTGCCAGAGTTTACTGAACCAATTTCCTTGGTTCATTAGATTTTTTTTTTTTTTTTGGGCTTGGACATTTTGGTATTTTCCAATATCTTGCCATTATAAACCAATGCTTCAATGAATAAACTTTTGCATCTGTATTTTCATATTGTTGGAGGTGTATCAGGGTAAATTCCTAGGGATTGCTGTGTTGAAGGCCAAATGCATAGGCAGTTTTTTTGGATATTGCCCAATTCTTCTTCATAGGGGCCACACCACATTTGCATTCCTGCCAGCAGTGCATGAGGGTGTTTGTTTCCCCACAGCTTTGTAAACAAAGTGAATCGTCAAGTTTGTGAATTTTGGCCAATCTGATAGGTGAGACGTGGGTCCAGGGGCTTACACAATCCCCTGGAAGGGCTCAGGTTTTCCGAACTGAGTTGGCAGCAATGAGCTCAGACAAAGGAATCCAAAAGCTTGGGAATGAAGCACATGCCTCCCATGGGCTCCATTATGCTAGAGTTTTAAGAACAATACAAATAAAATAAACAAAAAGTATAAATGAAAAGAAGAAAGAAAAGAGAGAAAAAAAGAATAACACATAAACAGATAATCTCATTTCACATGCCATCAAGAGGAGAACAAAGATTTTGGACGATGACTCACGAGTCCCAGAGAAAATATGTCTCTTGATAGATGTATGACAACCATGTGGCAACTTGTATACCAAGTTCCTTGTGGTTACGTGTAACCAAAATCTGACTTCCTCCAAGACTTTACGTTTCTGCGGGGGCCACTGAGGCTGTGGCGGTGTCCCGGGCACCCACAGCTTTTGTTTCGTAACTTCCCTGGCATTCCGGGCTATGGAACGGTGCCCCTGGAAGTTCACATTCGGTGGGCAGTCTACGTTCTTCCCGTGCTTAGGTCTCTAAACATGAAACAAAGAATTCAGAGACATCCAGAGGAAGTTTCCCTGATAAATATCCAGTTGTACTAAAATTAGGAAGGAAGTATCACCTTCAGTAGCTTTAAGTTGACACAAAAGAAGAAGCGGCTAGTAAAATACTGTGGGCAGCTGGGGTTTAACGTTGCCTTACTGTTTCAAAGCCTCCCCAGGGTCTCCCTGGCAGACCCCTCACCCCCATCTTTAGTGAGGCAGGGGTGCGGCAGGCAGCTCATCCCGTCTGCAGACGAGGAAGGGTGGGTGCAGATGGAACAAGGCAGAGCTGGGGCTCCACGTCGGGTCTGCACCCCCTTCCCCGCAGCGGGGAACAGAGTTGTTGGGAAAACCTCGTGGGTCAGAAAATAGAATCTTGCCACTGTGGGACATCAGCCAAGTCACACGATCTTTTTCAGTCTTAGTTTCTTTGTCTCCCAAAGAGGGAGAAGATATAGATGCTCGGACGCTGTCCAGTGGAGGTACAGGCCTATGTACATCTATTCACATAATACATTTTTTTTTTTTTAGTAGAGACGGGGTCTCACTCTCCCTCAGGCTAGTCTCGAACTCCTGGCCTCAAGCTGTCCTCCAGCCTCGGCCTCCCAGAGTGCTGGAATTACAGGCGTGAGCCACTGCACCCAGCCTCACTTACTACATTTTGACCGTCAGAACTAGACTGCAAGTCACTGAACATGAGGTCATGGGGACCACGTGTTGGATGCTGTGAGGTGCGCTCCCGTCCTGTCTGGTAGGACGAGATAAACGACCTGCGAACTTGGGACCATGTCCTCCAGATTCCACCGTAGCAGTCTGAGCATTACTCAAGTCGTGGGCAAAACTCCCGATGGCCTATTTTTTAATTGTCTGATTTACCTCACTGGATTTACCCAGCCCTAGGAAGCAAATTTTCTTCATTTTAAAGCTGAATTTTTCATTTTTAGTTAAAATTATTTTCTTACTCCCCTCTTGGAAGGAAGGTTTGGTGCTGAATACCTTAAAAAGTTGGCAGCATTGGACCATAAGAGAATGGATTGTTGACGTACTCCGTGGCAAAGAAAAACATCAGTTTAATTTAGATAGTGAGGCATCTTATAGACTGTTAAAACCCCAGGACTGAAAAGAGCTTCTTCCCTCGCCCTTTGGTGCAAAGTACTACTGGACGCATGAATCACTCCCATTCACAGATCTTTATGGCGAGTCTTTGGTGGGTGCCACTGGAAAGAGACGGTGACCATTTAGCAGGTGTCTCTACTTAGCAGTGACCCAAATTGGACTCACACATGCAAGAGCAAGGCTGTGGCAGCACTTCCAGGTGGGGTGTTGTAAAAAATGTGCTGAACTAATGAAATTCTTATGAGCCCAGGCAGAATGGATTTATTAAAGGTAGAAATAAGATTAAACATATCAGAGTAGTTAGATTCTGAGAAGCAAGCTATACCACTAATATGTAGTTAAGGGTAGAGGAGAAACCGTATTATTTGTAAAATGATATTTTAATTTTCTCCAAGTCCTCTGTCCATTTAAAGAAAACTGAAAACAAAGCAGGAGAATTGGAGGAAATAGGGTAAACATTTTAAAAATTAAATTATGGTTGAAATAAAATCTTAAAGTAATTTTTAACCAGTTGAAAAAATAGCTCATTTTTCAGTTTGTAAAAGCAGAAGAGGAGATGGACATAAATAATGATGATAGACATAAGTTTGCTAAGTGACGATATGTTAATTATGGATACATGTTTAGCCAAGAGAAGAAGAAAAATCTGAAAACATAGAAAAATCACCTTAAAAATAGTAGTCGAGAAATGGAAAAGCAGAAGAACAACAGGAGATGTCTGTAACCCTTCAGTGACTTCTGAGTAGGCAGGAATTTTTGGTATCATGCATTTTGTAACAGGAACTTAAAATAATGCCTGTATTTTCCTCGTTAGCTCCAGAACGTAAACGAGGGTTCCTGCCCTAACAAAGCGTAGCGACTTCCCTCTGACCTTCCGCAATTCGGGC
>JAQIFY010005123.1:0-11283 GCA_028533085.1 Varecia variegata | reverse complement strand
TCCTGGTTCTCGGGCCTTTATACTCTCGGACTTGAACCAGTGTGCCTCCCCCTCCCTTCTCAGGCCTTCAGACTCAGACTAGGAGTTATACTATCAGCTCCCCTGATTCTTAAGCTTTTGGACACAGACTGAATTATACCACTGGCTTTTCTGGTTCCCAGCTTGCAGGTAGCATATGGTGGTACTTCTCAACCTCCATAATTGTGTGAGCCAATTCCCATAATAAATCTCCTTTTATATATCTATATATCCACATCTGTGTCTAGGTAAATAGATACAGATACAGGTATAGATATAGGTATATCCTATTGGTTCTGTTTCTCTGCAGAACCTTTACTAATACAATCAGAGTTGCATTTCAGAAGCATCATTCCAACTACAGACTGGAGCAGGAGTTGGAAGGGAGCTGGAAGGAATGGAAAGAGACTTCTAGGAAACAAGAAGTTCAGGGGAGAGAGAAAGGTGATCTGGGTGCATTAGTGGCTGTGGGGATGGATAGAAGGGAACAAACTGAAGAGATGTTTAGGGGAATGCACAGACAAGACTCAGTAATTATTAATACTTATACATGTGGGGAAAGAGGGAGGAAAGAATCAAGCTGAATTAGCCACTGGTTAGCCTACTTTGCTCTTTGCTGAAAGAAGGAAATACTGGTGATGATTTAAGGTGAAAGAAGAGCTCATTTGAATTTGAGATGTCAGTGAGACATCCAAGTCAAGATGTGTGTTTTCCAGATGTGAAAAGCAATATGGGTTTATAGTACATTATTTGGAAAATAGAGAACATGGAAAATAAAGCAACCATCACTTTTAACCCCACTACCCAGAGACAACCACAGTTAATATATGGGTGTATAGTCTTTCATCTACACACACACACACACACACACACACACACACATTAGGCTATTAACATTTTGTAATCTATTTTCCCCCTAACAATGAATCATGGCCATTTTATAGGTATCATTCTTCCACATTATTATTTTCAATGGCCACATAGGATTTCGCTATATAATTTGTTAAAATTCATTTAACCAATACCCTATTAGTCTAAAAATATATTATGAGAGGATTTTTAGGACAATGAAACTATTCTGTATGTCGTTATACATTTGTCAAAACCCACAGAAAGTACAACACCAAGAGGAACCCTAACATAAACTATGGATTTTGGGCAACGATGATGTCAGTGTGGGTTTGTCAATTGGAACAAATATACTAGCCTGGTTTGAGATGTTTATAGGCTGTAAGTATGTGGGGGTAAGGGATATATGGGAAATCTCTGTACTTTCCACTCAATTGTTCCACTAAAACTGCTCTAAAAATAAAGTCTGGTGTGTGTTTGTGCATGTGAGAGAATGAAAGCACATTCTTATGTAGAAAACTGTTTGCACATTTCTTATTATTTCCTTAAGATAAATTCCAGTAAGTGGAATTGTCTGGTCAAAGGGCATGCTCATTTAACAAGTTGCTTGTGTTACCAAATTGCCCTCCAGAAAGATTTTAATAACTTACACTCCCACTAAGAGAACACACTTGTATTGATTTTTGATCCCTGAATCAACACTGCCCATATTGCATTTCACTCCACACCTCCATTTACCCCATCCTCAAAATAGTACTGTAAAAACATTATTGGATGTTTCTATCAACAACATCCCCATTTTCTTAACCACAAAATAGTACCAAGTTCACCGTCTTTTGATTACCAGCTAGTTACCACAATGAGAAAATGTATGCCATGCTAATTTGTCTTAAAATTTCAAAGAAATTCTCACATGGATCCCAGATGTTGACTATTTAATGCAAGAAAATGTTTCCTCATTATACAAATATGGTATGTGTCCAAAATATTGGCATTGGTTAGTTTATGAATCACTTAAAATAACTACATCACAAAAAACAATGGTTCACGTGTGAGTCATAAATTAAACAATGCCAATTTTTTGATGTGCACCACATTTGGATAATAAGGAAACACCACCTTGGATTAAATAGTCAACATCTGGAATCCATGTGAGAGCTTTAAAAAATTAGCATTGTATTTTCTTAAATTTTCCCAGTGTCGAAAGAAATCCAAAATGGAGGCAATTTTTACAAAAATATCCCTGCCCAAAATATCCTTGCAAGTAGTGCATTGCTTGATTGGTACAAAAGCTTAAGTTCAAGCAATATAAGTCAAATTCCACTACAAGGAATGCCAAGGGAGTCTAAATCTTTTGCTTTTGTTTATTCTAGGCCTTTTTCTCCGATACCATAGAATATGATTGTCATAGATTGAATAGTGGTCCCTCAAAAGACAAGACATGTCCTAAGCCCTGGAACCTGTGACTGTGACCTTATTTGAGAAAAGGGCCTTTGCAGGTGCTATTAAGGATCTTGAGACATGATTCTCCTGGATTTAGGGTTGGCCCTAACACCAATGACAGGTGTCCTTATAAGAGAAAGGCAGAGGGACTTTTGGGATACAGACACACAGGGGAGAACACATAGGAGAGAAGACCATATGAAGACAGAGGTAGACACTGGAGTTATATGGCCCCAAGCCAAAGAATGCCTGGAGCTGGAACCACCAGACTCTGGAAGAAGCAGCTTCCTACCTTGGAGGAAGCATGGCCCTGCTGACACCTTCATTTTGGATTTCTGCCCTCGACCACTGTGAAAGACTAAATTTCTGTTGTTTTAAACCACAGAGCTTGTGGTAATTATTATGGCATCCCTAGGAAACTACAATGGCTATTCAGCATTTGATTGAAATGGAATTCAGAGTAATAGGATTAGATACAAATTATTAATTAATTATATCACTGTATTTTATTCAAATTTGACATGCCTGATTTTTTTTCACTTTTTTGATTAACATCAAGGACTTGATGGTTCTGCTTTGGGTTTAAATAACATAAAAGGTTTCCTAGCTCCTTTCTAACCTTGGAATGTTCTGATCCCAAAAGATTCTCCCCATAATTTCTATCATTTAAGCAACTTTGAGTATATCCATAAATTTATAAGAACTGGGAGATTCTAAACAAAATAGACAAACCAGACTTATTATCTCAGCCTTCAAAGTTGTGACAGATGTCAGATCCTCATTAGTTTTCTTAACTCCTGCCCCTCTTTCTTTTCTTTTTTATTTCAGCATATTATGGGGGTACAAATATTTAGGTTATGTATATTGCCTTTGCCCCCCGCCCCAAGTCAGAGCTTCAAGTGTGTCCAACCCCCAGACGGTGCACATCGCACTCATTATGTATGTATATACCCATCCCCTCCACCACCCTCCCAGCTGCCCGGCACCTGATGAATGTTATTCCTATATGTGCACTTAGGTGTTGATCAGTTAAAATCAATTTGATGGTGAGTACATGTGGTGCTTGTTTTTCCATTCTTAAGATACTTCAGTTAGTAGAATGGGCTCCAGCTCTATCCAGGACAATACAAGAGGTGCTAGATCATCATTGTTTTTTGTGGCTGAGTAGAACTCCATGGTATACATATACCACATTTTATTAATCCACTCATGTATTGATGGGCACTTGGGTTGTTTCCACATCTTTGCAATTGTGAATTGTGCTGCTATAAACATTCCAGTACAGATGTCTTTTTTACAGAATGTCTTTTGTTCTTTTGGGTGCCCAATAATGGATCAAATGGTAGATCTACTTGTATCTCTTCAAGGTATCTCCATATTGCTTTCCACAGAGGTTGCACTAGTTTGCAGTCCCACCAGGAGTGTATGAGTGTTCCTGTCTCTCCTCATCCATGCCAACATTTATTGTTTTGGGACTTTTTGATAAAGGTCATTCTCACTGGGGATAAGTGGTATCTCACTGTGGTTTTGATTTGCATTTCCCTCATGATTAGAGATGTTGAGCATTTCTTCATATGTTTGTTGGCCATACTTTTGCTTTTGAAAAGTTTCTGTTCATGTCCTTTGCCCACTTTTTGAGGGGGTTGTTTGATTTTTTTCTTGCTTATTTTCCCGAGTTCTAAATAAATTCTAGTTATCAGAACTCCTGCCCCCTTTATGGATAATAATACATACTTGAAAAAGCTGGATAATGACTGCAGAGCACACAATTAGAGGGAGGGGGAATATTATCCTATGTTTTCATGTTTGTTGCTGTGGGCTCAAATCCAAGTGTGTATGCTCCCTTCAATTTTGAATGAATGGGATATGTTTTGATAAGCATTTGGTGGCTTTTTGGAAGACAGTCTCCCTTTGGTATGTTTGATACTCCTTGATATTCAGCCCCACTGAAAGTGTAACTCCAAACTTCCTCAACTTTCACTCTAAGTCTTTTACATTTATTGAGCCTTCATTCAGTTAAAAGAAAAATAAACATCAGATTATTTTTAGGAAATGGTAAAAATCCTATACATTCTATGGTATAGGAGCCCATGATCTTTCTGTGCCCCGTCATCTCCAGGTCCCATGCCCTGGCCCACCTCACGAAGTGAAGAAGCTACAGTGGGACATTACACAGTCATCATAAATAGTTTCAAGTAATTTTTAATGACATGGGAAAAATGTTCTGTGTACAAAATTGAGTAAAAAATCAGGATAAACTAGATATACACTATGATCTAAATTTGTTTAGACACATATACATACATTCAAAAATGACTAAAAATTTTCAGAGAAGAGCAAAGTTGGCTACTTCCCTATGGTAGGATTATGTATGAATTTTACTTTGTTAGCTATATTTTCAAGTGTGTTTCTTTGTAACCAAAATAATAATGTCATGTAACCCAAGTAATAGCTGGAAGTTAAGGACCATCTTCATGGGACAAGTACTATGTCTTTAGGGTAGTTGCATATTTCAGAAATGGTTTGTAATGGATATTTGTACCTTAATATGCTTTAGGGGGGAAAAGGTGAAATAAATATGGAAAAAAGTTAATGATCAAAAAAATGGTTTGTAATGGATGTAAATTAATTCTGCAAAATTTTCCCTACATATTCAAGAACAGTCATCTGGATTTACATTATTTGTTTTTTCTTCTCTCTTTCTACTTACCATGGGTATAGGTGATCTGAGACTGAGAATGTAGAAAGAAAAAACAGAGATAGGGTGCACTATGAACAAAAGGAAGCTACTGAATTCTTCCCTGGACTCTTTCTGACTCCTCCTGGGACCCCTGTGGCCTGAATGGAAGAGAGCTAGCATAGAAAACTAGCAACGTCAAGCAACTTGTATTTTTCTGAATAGTAGAGCATGTAAGAACCCTCCCACTGCAAAATGAATGATGGGAGTTTTTTGAGGATGTCAGATTATTTTTTGCCCCAAAGTCACTAGATCCTGTCACTATCAGCATGGAAAATTTCACAAGTTGCTTGGCAAGAAGACTAGATTATAAGCTGCTTGAGGGCAAGGACAATGCTCTTCCTCATATTTGTTTACATGGAGGCTAGCACTTCAACATAATGCCCAGTAAGTGTTGAAATCTAGAAAGATAGCTGAAGACGCAGTATCTCTGTAATAAGCTACAAACACAGTGGAATGAGCTTCATTATATTAAAAGCCAGCAGAACTTAACAGACTCCTTGGTCAACCAGGGGTGGGTCATGGAGCACATCGGGGAGTATGTAATGTAGCTTTTAAAGGGATTCAGCAGAAAGGGGAGTGCAGTGGGCCAGAAAGAATGTGTGTGCTTTGGACAAGCATACTTCATTATGATTTTGGATTTGAAAAGGGAAAAATATGTGTATTATTGGTTCTAGTGGGATGGGATAGGAGGCACAGATGCTGAAGGTATGTGTATAAAGTGTATGCCCAAATCTGCGTGTACATCCAAAGCTGGCTTGAAGGTATGGCATGTTTATGAGCATGAATTTTTAAAGGTAGAGAACCACTGGACTAAATAATTGGGTTCCTCATACCATTCAAACCACTTTTTTTTTTTTAGAGACAGTGTGTATTCCTTTGTTTCCCATGCACAATCATAGCATGCTGTAGCCTCAACCTCCTGGGCTTAAGCAAATCTCTTGCCTCAACCTCCCCAGTAGCTGGGACTACAGGTGTGCACCATCATACCTGGCTCTCAAACCACCTTATTACTAAGAAAATAGAGCTGCCCTTTAAACATTAATGATCATGGCCTTCATCGTCTCCAGAGCCAGTTATCATCCCTAATCTATTTAAACAAGGTCTTTCCGGAAAGTATCCAGCCATGTAATAAGAAAAATAGAGACATTTATTGAAGACACAAGAAACATTGTACATAGGACAATGACGTGTCAGTCCCCTTCAAAGTAGACCCCTTGGGACCTTACACAGTTCTCTCAGTGTCTTTGAAACTAACCCATAGTTCTCAGGTGTTCTGCTTGTTGCAGGCCTTCCAGAACGTGGATCACTGTCAACAGATTCTCGACTGTCTTTGAAGTGTTGGTGCCACACTTTTATTTGCACTGCTCTCTTTGCATCGTCCCCAAACGCCTTCTGAATCATCCGAATAGTTTCTGTGGAGGAATGTTCAAGCTTAACGCAAAATGTGATGCAGATTTGTTGCTCTATTCGCTCAGTGATTTTGAATGCCCGGCCACACAGTGCACATGCTCACTCAACGGCGTCTAGCGCCCCACTGACTAGTACAGTGAGGTCATTGTTCACGCATGCGCATTCCTGTCCACTTTCCTTGGCTGCCAGGTTACATGGATGTCGTGCTAACCATTCTCATTATATTAACAATGGCTGGATACCTTCTAGACAGACCTCGTATATTTCTACACCTAAATATTTGTCTTTATAAAAGCTTAGGAGATAATGCTTACCATTTTTTCTTCTCATCTGCTTAAAATCCATTTGACAATTTCTTTTAAAAATTTTAAAATGCTCAGCCTCCAGGCTTCTATGGCCATGGTGCTTATTAGAGAAATATTTGTCTGGAAAGCAGACAGTAAATATACTAATAGGTGATCACTTGAAGAAAAGGAGTCTCTAGATAGCAGAGAAAAATACTTAACTACGTTTGGGGAGGAGTGACAGCAGAGAACAAGAGAAAAGCAAGGTCCTTGTCAACAGGATAATGGGGCTCAGTCTTTCTCTCCAACAATTCAGGCAAGTGAAGGCAAAAAAAAAGCACAATAGGCATATGTATGTGTACCATGTGTAGATTATGTTTATGTGTGTCTCCTAATTACCACTGATGTATCCATCCAAAGCATGCTTCCCTTAAGCTTTAAGCTATTTCAAAGTGGAAGACAATTAAAAGATTGATTTGTATACTCAAATATCAGGTCAATCTTATGGAGAGCTCCCAGGTGAAACCCTGAAGGAAGATCATTCAAGGTCCAATTAGCCCATTTCTACAACATGGGTAATCAGATAGCCATGACACAGGTTTCTCTCATTTGATTTTCAAGTTATTCTCAGGAGACATTGACCAGAGATAAGCACTTTATGATTTGTAGCAGTGAGTAATAAAAAAATACATTTCCATTTCACACTGAAAAACACTCCTATGGGACTATTCTCTACAGAGGCTTTATAGTTGAAGGCTTTTGCAATTACTTTCTCTAAACTTCAAAATCTAATAGAAAAGAGAACAATGAAGAGAAAATCATTCCTCAGGTAAGGCATTGTGAAGTATAATGTGCTTGTGAATTTCTTTAATAAACCTCACTAAAATGTATCTTTAACAATGCATCCCATAGCTGGGTATAAATACATTCCACATCGGTATGCCTCCCCACATGGTTGGTAAGATTTGAAACTTGACTGCTAGGGTCCAAATCTCATTTATGACCCTCATGACCTTGGATAATTACCCCAACCATACTCGGTGCCTCAGTTCCCTCGTCTGGGTCACAGGAATCCTGATAGTAATACTGTCTACATCATAGGGTTATTGCTGTGAGGATTAAAGGAGTTAATCCTCCCTAAATGCTTAGCACAGTCTCTAGCACATAGAAAGCGCCCTATAAATATAAATGATGTTAACATTATATAATCAAAAGAAGCCATATTATAAATCATTTTTAGACAGGTTTTAAAATTTAAATCGTTGTCAGCAGATCCCCATCCCCACAACGAGGCACTGAGACAAGCTTCTAAGATGACTTTTAAGTAAAAGATAGTGTGATAAAGACAGAGCTTAACATACATCAATTTGAATTCCATTCATTAAAAATAATTTCCTGATGTTGATTAAAACCGTTATCTTCTGAAATATTACCTTTTCTAAACACTAAACCCTCAAAGGCTAGAGCTGAGAAGTTAAGCAAATTAGAAGTCACCATCATCCCTTGCTTACTAACAAAATGCCACATAATGAACTTCTAATAATGTTTCTTGTCCACAGATTAGTAACAGCTTCATTCAAAACCACATCATTTCCTGTTTCTGCTTCATTTCCTTCAAAGTGAAACAATTTTTTCTTGGATCTGGAGTAAAAATTTCTGGATTAACTAAGTAAATTGTTACCAGAAGTACAATTTTATAAAAATATTACTTAAGGGGAGTCAAAAAACATAAAACATCTGTGTGATGTTTGTTCATACCTAAAAATTATCTAATATATATAGTGTATGCCCCCTAAGTGGAAAATTGAGTCTATAACTAGAAGCACAAACAAAAATCATCATAGATTCCATCAGTACTACGTTTTTAAGTCCAGTTGGGAATATTTTAAGAGCTGTGACACCATGGCTTTCTTTAGTCTTGACCAGAGGTCACAAACTGCTTGGCAGACATTTTGTTTGTCCAACATGATATTTGAAAAATTATTGAACTCAAATATCTTTGGGTGGGCCATGCCTTCTAATTACCCTACCGGCCCTTAAAGGCATTTTATTTTGCAAACCCTGGTCTAGGCACATCCTTACAGAGAAGAGATAAAAAAATAATTATTATTTAAATGTCCTGATAAAGTCCAGAGATTTGGAAATTAAAGATACCTAATAATTACATTCAAAAGTTCTTCTAATTTGCTTCTTGGATTCATTTTAATATATGTTTTCAGTGTATGTATCTACCAGTGTCTCATTTGATCAGGACTGCTGAGCTGAGTTGTTAAAATTCACTTACAATTGGATACCAAAAGAAACCAGGAAATAGAGAATTTTTACAAACATGTTCTATAGATGAAAGTTTGGACTACAGTCCAGATTTTACATTATTTTCAAAAAATTAATAATATTCTATCAACGGTTTATTTTTCTTCATATAAAACGAAATGAATTTGCTCAATGCAATATTTAAAGAGGAACTACTTCCTATGAATGTATTTTAATGAATATTTATATATATTATATACACACATAGAGACACACGTATATATACACATACTCAGAGAGCAGTGACTGAGCCAGCTGTTGCTCTTACTCTTTTCAGTTTCATCATAATTCCTGGGAGATTCTATTCCACTTACAAATTAAGCTGAATCTAAGGCCAAATAACAACATGGAGTGGGTTTCCTAAAGCATTAGTTTATGCAACAATCCAAAGGTGTTAGGTTTTAGGCATTGATGAGGCACATGCTAGCTGGCTTCAGAGTCCAAATGTTATTAGTTAAGTGTTCTTTTAAATTAACATGGAATGCTTCCATTCAGATGGCCCCAGTAAGTACACTCTTGCCTCCAGCTTCTTCTTCAGAACATAAATACAAGGCACCTTGAAGTGAATTTCCTTCTGGGGGTGGTGCCCCTGAACTCTCCTGGATTAGTCTTTCTGAAGGTTCTGGAGAATTTTCCCTCCATCTTGGACTTGAGTGCGGCTGGGGGACTTCCCACATTGAAGGACATGCAGAAGGGAAACCCAGAGCGGATCGTGACAGAGGATCCTCTTGAAGGCCCACTTCTTGGATACACCTGTTAGAGAGCACTTCCTTTTCTTTGGAATTCCGCCATTTCATCCTTCTGTTCTGAAACCAAATTTTCACCTATTGACAAAATAATTGGACAAAATGATCACTTATTCCAAGTTATTTCACTTCAGCATTTTAAACAGTAATTGCTTCTACTATCCCTTCTACAAAATATCTCATTATGACAGCCAACCTGGCAAAATCCTTGTGGCTTTTCACTTAGACTCTTTAAAAAAATATCTAAAAAATTACTTCAATATAATAGCCCCATACACACTTCTGAAACAAAATGACTGAAGTAAACTGGTTACATCCTGTACGTCTAATATCTTTCAAAATTGATTTAACTCTTAGATCTATTTTAAGACATCATTTAGTGTGTGATAAATTATTTATTCAGAGGAAACGTATCGGATTATAATAGCATTTGAGTGTTTATTTTGTGCCAGGCAACAGGCCGTGCATTCTAGGTGCATTTTATAATCTGATTCTCACGATGGCTGTAAGAAGTCCTCACTTCACATGTAAAAAAACCTGAAGTTTGGAAAGATTAACCAGCTCAAGGTCATACAACTTGTAAAATGGAAGCCATGACTGTCTGACTCCAGGGCCCAGGCTCTTATAAACATTCAGACCTCATCAGGAGTTTTTTGAGACAAAATTAACAATATATGTTGTATTGTTTTGATGAATTGCAGGCTTTATACAGTTTCCAAGTTTTGATTATTCCCAGGATTTATCAAAAATCTAAGAATTAGGCTCCATAAATAACAATTAATTGTAATTAAGCTAAAAGTGCTTATGATGGTGGTTCCTAATTTGAGCCATACCCTTACCCATTTTGCTTGAGTCTCTCTCTTTTATTAACCTCCCTCTTTACCCACTGTGTAGTCAGATGTGCCTGAATAGAAAACTTCACAATTGGTTTCCTGATATCCTAAAAGCCAAATATATTCTTTTCCTGTGTATTACATTGCACCTTTACACTAACAATTTAGTAGATTTCTATTCTTAAAACAAAAACCAGAAAATTTTTACCTGAAGAAATAATTATTAAAGCATACCAACCAAATATTTCTCTCAATGAAGGAAAAAATTCTGAGACTGTCTTTTCAGATTGGTAAAACAGTTTCTTCGTTCTTTCAACTTGATTGGCAATGTTCAAAATTAAAGCTACCCCAGGCAATTGAGTGCAAAAGACTCAGTTACAATCCTGTGATTACGGCTTTTCATAAGAAAGAAGTACTAATGCATACATGCCAGAGCATTTGGTTCTATTCATAAACTCATTTACTATTTGCAGTGGGCATTTACTCCTAGAAAGCATGCCAAGTATTTCTAATGGGTTTTCACTGAGACAGCTATTTGCTCCCATTAGTGATTCTTGCCTTTTTCATCACATTCGTTATTTTCTTCTTCCCTTAGCTTTTCTATATGTCTACAAATATTTGTTAAGTGCTATCTCAATGAAAAAAAA
>JAQIFY010005122.1:0-11283 GCA_028533085.1 Varecia variegata | reverse complement strand
GGAGGGGGGTCTGAGGCACAACTGCCCGTCCCCCAACCAAGCATTTCAGGGGCAGCCTGGAGCCTTTCCTGGAGCCCAGCACACAGCAGTTTAAGCTTCCTCCACCTCCTCTGCTACAGCACACCAGGAAAGGAACCAGGAATCCAGGTGCTTTCATGCACCCCAAGGACAAAACCTATTGCCACCTCCATGGAGGCAGGGTGGGGTGAGCAGTCCTTGCCCATAGCTACCTCCTGCTACTGGAGGCTAGTCTGTGATGTGACTGCCCGTCCACCACCTGAGCATTTCAGTGGCAGCTGCACGCAGTCTGGGAGCCCAGCACGCAGCAGTCTGAGCTGCCTCCACCACCTCTGCTGCTACAGGGCCAGGGTGAGTGCTGGGAATCTGCGTGCTTTTGTGCCACTGAAGGGCAGAGACTACTGTCACTGCTGAGGGAAGGAGGTGCACATGGCTTGTTTGCCCCATGGCTGCCTGCCTCTGCTAATCTTGCCTAGTGGGGCCTGCCCTGCTGGTGGCAGGCTCACAGTGCGTCCACTCTTCCCGGCCTGAGCCCTTCTGCACCAGGAGACCACCCGACCCTCCCTATCACAGCCAGCGCCTGAACCCAGGGAGGCCAGAGGACAGGTTGCCAGCCCAGTCTCAGTCCTTCCCCCTCCCCCATCCCCAGGACCCGAGCACACCATTAAGGGCCCTGAGGACTGAGGATTACCTGGCCTCGTCCACCACCACTGGCAACCGAACACTCCCCAGTGAGTTTGAGGTTCAGTCAACCAAAATCGCCAGCAGCAGCACGGAGGGTGCTCACCTGGATGAGCTACAAGCAGCGCACCTCCTCCTCTCTGCGCAGAGCAGCCGCGTTCCCTGCAGGGAGAACAGGGAGCTGCAGAGCTATCTGTTGTGAACTGAGGAAGGAGCTTCTGCTCCGAAACCATTTAATAGAGAGCTATCAGAAAGGCATTTTGTACGGGATCTCAGTGACAGTGTGGCCTGGTCATAGGTGACAGCGTTTAACTGAACTGAGAATCATGAACTTCAGAGTAGCAACATGACAGGGAAGTGGATCACTTTTCTACAACAGACTAGTCCATTGCCCGAGACAAAAGAGAACCTGTCACATCAACCAAAGTTGAAACACCTGCCCACCAGCTTCTGCTGCAGCTGGATCTTACATGCAAGTGCCACCTGCTGGTCCTGTAGGTGGAAACGCACAACCAAGTTAGTACCTGCAGCCAGAAGGGCGCAGTGTTGGAGGACAAGATAAGGCTCCTGAGGCCTCTGCAATTCCAGTACTGCAAAAATACTCCCATTTAAAATAGCCGCATTAACAAAAAATCCTATTAAAAAGCGAGCAAATGACATGAACAGACATTTTTCAAAAGGAGATATACAAGTAGCCAACAAACATTTAAAAAATGCTGAACATCACTAATAACCAGGGAAGTGCAAATTAAAAGCACAATGAGATACCACCTTACCCAAGTCAGAATGGCCATTTTTAAAAAGTCAGAAAACAACAGATGCTGGCACAGATGTGGTGAAAAGGGAACATTTCTATACTGTTGGTAAGAATGTAAATCACTACAACCTTTATGGAGAATAGTATGGAGATTTCTCAAAGAACTAAAAGTAGATCTACCATTGCATTCAGCAACCCCAAAACTTGGTATCTACTCAAACAAAAAGAAGTCATTATATCAGAAAGACACCCACAATCATATGTTCTTCACAGCACAATTCACAATTGCAGAAATATGGAATCAACCTAAGTGCCCATCAAGTGAGGACTAAAGAAAATGTGGTATTTGTACACCATGGAATACTACTTAGCCCTAAAAAGGATGAAATTATATCTTTCCCAGCAACTTGGATGGAACTGAAGGCCATTATCCTAAGTGAAGTAATGCAGGAATAGAAAACCAAATACCACATGTTCTCACTCATAACTGGGACCTAAGCTATGGGTACACAGGGGCATGTCGAGTGGTAGAATGCACATTGGAGACTCAGAAGGAAGGACCAGGAGGAGAGGGAAGAAAAACTACCCATCAGATGCAATGTATACTGTTTATGTGATGGGTACACTAAAAACCCAGACATCACCACTATACAATTCCTCCCTATAAACAAAAACCACTTGTACCGCTCAATCTATTGAAATATACATTTTTTAAAAAGTTATGAGTATAGTGGCTACTCTTTGTGTGTTTAGATAAGAGAGGGCAGTTTGTAACAGCATGCACTGTGAGAGCATTACGTGGCCTGGAGTCGTGGCATTTGTCTCTTTTTGTGGACCCAGAATTCATTGTTGGCTGCACCCTGAGCTCAGTCATACAGTTGGAAAACAGACTGAATTAAAAAGCCACCTATCTAGGCAGATTGGTCTCCAAAACATGACAGTCAGACATTGAGCTGGTTATTTTTTTAAGATTTTTGAATTTTCACTAGGCTCATCTCTATATATGTCCTTATGAAATCCTCTGATTTTGTGGTACTGTGGCAGCCATTTTTAACCTTTGTGTAACACACCCAAACTCCTTCTTGAAAAAGCTTAGATTCTCACTCTTGCTCTCTCTTTCTCTCTGCTCTGGCATTGACCACTTGAGACAGAGAAACTTGACTCTTTTCCATTCACACAGGGAAAATGTAATTCTACTGCCATTTTAAACTAGTGAGTTTTACCAGCCTCATGTCTGAAATTTAAAAATCAAAACTATAAAGCCTTTGTGTGTCTGTATCTTTATGTGTATAAGCATATGTCTGTATACTCTACTCATAAATGAGGTAAATAAGCCCAAATTTTGTTACAGTTGATGTGAATTTAGTAACCTTCTGTAACTAAGATAGTTTTAGAATTGTTGGTAAATTAAAATAGATACATCTTCAAAATTTAATTTAGACATTTTGCCTAGATCTACTCGGCTAACAGGTTTATGCTGTCCCTAATAAATGTTCTTGAGCTTATAAAGTCATGCAAATGTGGTTTTAGTTTAGATGTTTTCAAGGTTATTTTAAACTAAAAGAAAAAGAATAATGGACAAAACCAAATGTATCTAGAAAGTTGGGAAAAGAAAGAGAATGAGAAAAATTCCGAGAGGTTATGAAAAGTTTTATGGAAATCTTATTTTTTGCCATCAAGGCTGATTGAGATTAGATGGATCTGTTTAAGGATTTATTAAAATTAACTTTAGTATTCATAATACATTAATATATAAGTAAAATTTGGTTTTCTCTTAAATTTTTGTGTCATATTAACAAGTGATAGTAAAAGATTTTTATTTACTGTTTCAGTAAACTGCAAAATTTTTTTTTTTTTTTTTTTTTTTTTGAGACAGAGTCTCACTCTGTTGCCCGGGCTAGAGTGCTGGGGCATCAGCCTGGCTCACAGCAATCTCAAACTCCTGGGCTTAAGCAATCCTCCTGCCTCAGCCTCCCGAGTAGCTGGGACTACAGGCATGTATCACCATGCCAGGCTAATTTTTTCTATATATATTTTTAGTTGTCCAGATAATTTCTTTCTATTTTTAGTAGAGATGGAGTCTCACTCTTGTTCAGGCTGGTCTTGAACTCCCGACCCCGAGTGATCCTCCCACCTCTGCCTCCCAGAGTGCAGGATTACAGGCCTGAGCCACCTGGCCCCGCCAGAAAAAAATTTTTAAAAGGGGAGAAAAGAAGAGACAGATTTTGTTTGCCTCATGTTGTGTTTATTAGGTCTTTTGATTGTTTGGGAAACTGAGTCTAACCCTCTATCAAAGCGTAAAGGTTTTTTGTTTTCTAAAATATTTGAATTACCACTTTGGCTAAATGAATGTCTTACTGATGTGTGATTCCATTTTCATCAAATATTTTAAACCTTTGATATTATACAACCTTTCCAAAATCAAATTTCAAATTCTAAGTTCAGGCCTTTTGACCTTAAACTAACTTTTTGAATGTTAGGGCCCCTGAAAGTCCAAGAGAGACATATTAAGCTTATTTGGTATGTTAAAATCACATGGGAAGCATTGTCAAATATGAAATAGTTGCTAACTTGTGGGGGGTTGTGTAAATGTGTTACTAATATATGGGTTAAAGTTTTATAAAATTTTTAACATTCTGATATGTCTTAGTTATGTTATCAGTAATAATTATGATTATTTTGGTGAATTGTTGTATGCCAAAGAAATAAGCAAATTTCCTTGTCCATTCTATGTTTAACCATGGTCACTCTAAGAGTTTTGTCATACCGACACAATTATTATTTTACCTTGATTGTTCTTAAAAAAGCATTTTATCATTGACTATAGTCCAAAATTTGCTTCTTTAAGGAAATCCATGGAAAAGACTCTGGAAAATGCTCTTGAACACAGGTTTTTGATAATGTTGGAGTAGGAACAAACTTTCAGGACTCTTATTAAAAGGCTCACGTGGGTCGGGCACAGTGGCTCACGCCTATAATCCTAGCACTCCGGGAGGCTGATGTGAGAGGATCGCTTGAGGTCAGGAGTTGGAGACCAGCCTGAGCAAGAGCAGGACCCCATCTCTACTAAAAATAGAAAAAAAACAAAATAGCAGGGTGTGGTGGCATGCACCTGTAGTCCTAGCTACTGGGGAGGCTGAGGCAGGAGGATCGTTTGAGCCCAGGGGTTGGAGATAGCAGTGAGCAGTGATGCCATCTCTGGACTTTAGTCAGGGTGACAGAGTGAGATTCTGTCTCAAAAAAGAAAAGAAAAGAAAAAGCAATGGCTGATGTGCTCATGAAAAGTGCCGACCCATCCTCAAACAGAACAAGAATGAATTACATGGAACTGAACTAATAGAGAACTCAAATAATCTCTCATGACTTTTTAAATGTGAAACATTGCTGATTGTTTTTATGTTTTCTTTTCCAGAGTCAGGAATTTCTTTTTCTTTTGAGCTCTTTATAGCTTACAACAAATTGGGTAAAGGATACTGTTTTGAACAAAAATTTGAAGTATTTATCTTTCTCTCTACCAGATTTTTCCAGAATTTGGAAACTATGAATATTCTTAATTTATGGCAATGTAGTTATTTGCATAAGCACATTAAGAATCTGTTTTCTTTTATTACAGGACACAACTGGGGACACTGGTTATTTTACCAAGACTTTGACTGGAATGACATATTTTTCAGTATGCCCGGACTGTTTTGAGGAATTGAGGTTGTCTTTATAGAGCCAATAAAAAGCTTCTTGGAAAGACTGGCTGGCTGCCTTGTCTAATGGTTCCTTTACAAGGTTCTTCACCTGTTTTAAGTAAAAATTGTCACTACCTGACAGGCCCAGCAACCTCACATTATTTTGAGACCTCAAGAAGAGAATTCACCAGGTGTTGCAGAGGGTCTGGCAGATCCTTGTCTTGGATAACCTCAAGAGGCTTTTGGAAGTCTCATCTCAGATTCCTTATGAGAAAAAGTTCCAGAAAAGCCAAGTTTAAAAGAGCCTATATGGCCAATCACTGTTCTTTCTACACTTGGTGCAAATAATCAGACCAAGCAAATGAAATAAATATTTATTTTGCAAATAAATTGGTCCTACTATGATTTATCTTTGGTAGAAACGGGAAACTGGAGAGGAAACAATTATGTTTCATAAGACTATAATACACCTGTTATTAGATTCTAACCTTGTCCACCATCTTTGAGTTTTTATTCTTTGCCTACAGTTTGGACTAAATGCTGAATTCTGTCCTGGCCGCAAGTCTTCAAACTAACATTTCCTCATATCTTGATTATTACATGGAGAGTTTTAAGAATTTTTACCACTGTTATTGTTCTGTACACAAAGAGCGTTGCAGCTCAACAGAATCTTTAAACTGTCTGGCCCAGGTAGTTCTGCACAGGCAGATTCCATTAGATTTTTCTCATGGTAAAACAAGCAGGTGTCTGGGAAATAGCTAATGCCAATATTTTAACTTAGACCAATACATCAGGCAAAATAGAAACTCAAACAGAAACAATTTCCAGGCTGGCCATGGTAGCTCATGCCTGTGATCCCAGCACTTTGGGAGACTGAGGCAGGAGGATCACTGGAGGCCAGGAGCTCGAGACTAGCCTGAGCAACATAGTCAGACCCCATTTCCAGATAAAATAAAATTTAAAAACTAGCCAGGTGTGGTGGCACATGCCTGTAGTCCTAGCTCCTAGGAGGATGAGGTGGGAGGATCACTTGAGCCCAGGAGTTTGAGGTTACAGTGAGCTGTGATTCAGCCACTGCACTCTGGCCTGGGTGACAGAGAGAGAAAGAGATCCTGTCTCTTAAAAAAACAGAAATGAACCAATCAGGGCTCAGCTATATCAATCAATCAAGGCTCAGCTGTATTGACTAATGAGCTCTAAGCTGCACCAAGCAATCATAACTGAGTTTTAATTTTTCATTTGCATAAACAAACCTGTTTGGGAAACTAGGCTGGAACTTTTGATATAAAACTGGAACCATCTCTTTCTTCACAGAAACGCATACTCCTTTTATACCAAAGGCTGGATCTCTCTGGTTTGTAAAATGTTCACTGGAATAAAGTCTCTTTCCTCAAAAAAAAAAAAAGTACACATAGAAAAAAAAGACCAATAGAAATATATTGTAAAATATTAAAAGTTTTTATTTGCAATCCATGTAGCAGGATTGTGGAAGACTTTTGCTTTATTTTATTTTTTGCTTATGTGCATTTCCTAATGTATCTACTATGACATTGCGTGTGAAATTAAAAATAACGTGTGAAAGGTTACAGAACTTAGCATATCATGTTCTCCTTGCTTGTATAGCAAAATCCTTCATTGTGTGCTTCAATGTGCTTATATAATCACTTTCAATTATTATTGCCATACACATTTTATGCTCAGACATTTGAAAATATGAATTAATAAATGACTGATGGGTAGATGGGGGTGGATGGATGGATGGATGGATGGAATGGAACTAAATGGCACTAGTAAATGGCACTAAATGTGTAAATGGCACTAAATGCTAATGCTAATGCTAATGCTAAATGCTAAATGGCAGTAAATGGCACTAAATGTGTTGCTCATTTTACTTAAATATTATCATGAATTTAAACTTGAGAAGTGTTTTATAATGGTCTTATACATATTAGACACCACATCAGTAATGATGTATTATTTGAGTAAATAGTAGTATAAACCACAATAAATTTCTACCTATTATTTTGGAGCCAAAATATTATGTTTCATATTAACTTATGCTAAATGTCTCCTCCTGTCTGTAATCATGTAGGCAGCATAATTGAAGAAAATAATGCATAAAATCCATAGTTCATTAACATAAAATGCAGCACATTAAAAGGAAACAGTCTCATTGGGACAGATTTCTACAGGAGGGGCTGCCTCCCTAACATTTTCCCTCCCAAGACCCCACAATCCAGAGTCCACTTTGTCAGGGACGCCTGTGGGACACTGCTTGAGAGAGTGAACTTGGGACTCTGAGAAGCTGATCCAAGTACTTGCTGAGACACTGACACTTGATGGACACTGAAATCAAATTTTTACGTACTGGGCAAAATTCTCTAGTTTTATTTTTATGGTGGAGCATGCAGAATTTCCTTTAAGAAGCTTGTTCTGAGAATTACATCAGGTGGAATGGGCATTTTGAAAACCTAATGAAGTACATGCTAATTTAAGATGAAGTGCAATGTTCGACACAAGTTATAATGTGGTTTTAAGTGCATGTTACCCAGTAATAAGCAGGAATATGTGCCTGACATGAAACCACCCGTTTGAGAGTAAATAATGTCAAGGAAGTATGCAGAGGAAGGAGAAGTGGTCTAAGCCTACTAAACCCACTTCTACTAGGCTCCTGCCATGTATTTAGCAAATATGGTCATCTAAAAAAATTAACATGACAAAAGTTTACTTTTGTTAAAAAAAAAAAACTGGAATAATATATGTGTCGTGTGTATTGTCTTCTTATGTAAATAGGAATTTAGCCTCAACTAAATAGAGGTCTGGCTTTTGCCCCAGCTCCTGTGGGGTAACCTTGGAATTTCCCAAGTAATGGGAATGTCTTGGTGATTCATGGTGGGCCCTCGGATCACACCTGATTGTTTACATTCGTGAGACGGCTGAGTGTGGGCTTCACCACACTCACAGTAGGGGCTGGCTGTGCCAGAAAGAGCAGCCACATGATTAGAGGGCTGCGACATTAGCCCAACCTCTAGTGAGGGGAGGGAGCTGGAGATTGAGTTCAACCACCTCGCCGATTATTGAATCAATCACGCCTACTTAATAAAATCAACCCCGGAAGTGGGAGGGATCCTAAAGCCAGCAGGTGGGGACGCCAGGCCAAGGGGAAGCCCACCCCAGAGACAATATCCCACCTGTGTCTGGTGACTCCCCAGAGCTGAGCTCAGGCAGGGAGGGAGCACGTGATTGTGGGAGAATCTTTTGCTCCAGCATGGGCTCAGGGGTTGGACAGACCCCCAGCTGCTTCCTCCAGGGCAGGGGGACAGGGCAGGAAGACAGGCCTGCAGTCTTGCCTCTGGGCTGCCTGGAGCCTGTGCACAGGTTGGGGCCAAAACAAGTACTTTTCTTCAAGGGAAGGGAAGGAGGGAGGATGTCGGTGGGACAGGGGGATGTGAGCGGAAGTGTCACCTCCCCCTTCCTCACACACACCCCACCCCAAGACGGGATTCTGGGGCGGAGACATCATCACTGTCAGCTCTCGAGCTTGGACTCAACCATCCCTGCCAAGGGACGGCCAGGGGCAGGCCAGGAGGGGGACTGCCTTTCCATTTGGACGGGGAAGTGGCATTGCGCAAATACTTCCTTGCTCTGCCACTGCCATCTCTGCAAGCTCCTATCAATGCAGGAGCTTGGTGAGTATTTGAGGAAGTGACATGAAGCTCAGGGAAGCAGTAAGTGGCCCTGGCGAGTTGTGCAGAACAAGTCACACAATGTGTGGATTATTCAGTATCACACAGGTTTCCACACAGCAGGACTGAGGGGAATGGCTGCTGCCCAAAGATCTCAAACTGTGCTTTTAGCCGTGATCTTTCCTTCCCTCTCTCAAAGAACTTTCATTGCCCCTTACAATTAACTGGAGCTCTACCATCCACAGATCCCTCACCTGTGTCAGCTCAGAGACCACCCCCCCCATTCCCCAGCATAGCGTTCCCTTCCAGAATGAGGGGGGTCTGCAGATGGCAGAGCTGGGATGCAAACCCAGCAGGGCTCCAGCATCCAGTCCTAACCTGATGGGGCAGACTCCTACCATCTGCCCCATGTCACAGGAAAGTGATGCCCAATGCCGGGAGCCACTCCCCTGGTCCCTGTTGCCTTTCTATTTAAGCTATGGCTCAATTAACAAGGGGAGGAATATTCATGGCAGGGGCGGTGTTTTCCTGGAATCAGGGTCACACCCTCTATTCCTCCACCATCTTGGCTCTAACTGGTTGGAACTTGCCCTGCCTCCACCCTGTTTTGATCAGGGCAATTTGAAACTTTGTTTTGAGACTTCCTGCCTCAGGTAATCCTGCAGCAATGCCCACAGCAATGCCCACAGCAATACCTAAAGCAGTTCCTGCCAGTTCCCTGTCTCATTTACTCCTCAGAGATAATACTCTCCCTTAATCTTAAGGGGTTGTAGAAGGAACAAGGTCCATCTTTTATAGCTTTCTCCTGCTATTATGGGCATAAGCCCTGCCTAGCACTGGAGGAGTAAAAATCTCTGGGAACAGTCTAGGGGGACCAGGCGCAGGACCAGAATCAGCTGGTGAGATGGGTTGGAAGAATTGCCTTAGCATCAATTGGAATTGCAATTACTGTAACCTGTAAGATACAAATCTCATCAGAGGGTTAAACAAACATGGTTCAAAGATTGAAAGGATAGCCAACAAAGGCCCTAAGAAAGGAAGGAACCAAATGATACTGGGCAAATATCCCTTAATAGAATCCCAGATGCTCTGGGCAGTGGGGTTATTGATGTTAGGTAGCCTCCCAAATTGCTGAAGGAAATGTTTGCCCTTTGCTCTACCCACCCTGAATCATTAATGTAGGTGTAAGCAGATGTGTTTGCAACAGAACTTACCACTCCCTGTTCAGCCAAAATGCAACATGCTTATTTTCCTGTATCCAAGATGAAGAGAAAAGGTCTTTTCCAGGGGAAGGAAAGAGTATAATGTAACCGTGGTGAACAACTAACCCACGATGCAAGTAATCACTATGCAAGTGATTTGACTGCAGCCACTGGGAAGCAAGCAAAGTAACGATAACCAGTGGATTATTAGGAAAATACTAACAATGATTAAGAAGAGTGAGCACATTCATATTAGTCATTTGGATGAGGGTGTTACTTAGCTTTCTGGCCATCTTTGGAGGCAGCCTTTTTTTTTGGTTTTTTTTTTTTGTTTTTTTTTTGTTTTTTTGTTTTTTTGTTTTTTTTGTGGGATTAGTGCCCTATGAAAGAGGCCCCAGAAAGCTGCCTTGCGCCTTTTACCATGTGAGGACTCAGTGAGAAGATGCCATCTATCAATCAGAAAGTGAGCCTGCACTAGACACCGAATCTGCTGGCACCGTGATCTTGGACTTCCAAGACTCCAGAAATGTGAGAAATACATTTCTGTTGTTTGTAAGCCACCCAGGTGATGGCAGTTGATAGCAACTCGAACAGATGGAGATGATAATGAAATGATCCAAATTCTAGCCCAGGGAACAGAAGATATTGCTAGTCTTGAGATTTCTAATTTTCAAAGCACCAAACACACACACACAAAAGCAACACCCCTGCCCCCGCCAGCATTTGTCCTGCTTGGTGGACCCTATAAATGATGGCGTCCTTCTCGCTCCACTCCGTTCTGCATCTTGACTGGGAGGGACTGGGCATAATGGGGGTGAGGAGATGGAGAAACTTCAGTATCATCTTCAATTCTGGAAGCTTGAGTGCTATTCTAGGTACTATGACTCTACCAAATTACCCCACATTCAGTGGTATAAAACAGCCATTGGCTATGCTCATGGATTCTGTGGGTGGGAAATTTGGACAGGGCACAGCAGGGACAGCTGGTCCTCAGTTGGAAGTCTTCAAGGCTGGAAGCTCGAGTCATCTGAAGGCTCATTTATTCATACACCAGTGGCTGACACTGGCTGTTGTCTGGGAGGCCTCAGTTTCTCTCCATGTGGGTTTCTCTGTGTGATCTCCCCACGCTGGCTCGTTTGTGCAGCCTCATGACATGGCAGCTGTGTTCAGAGGATAAGCGTCCCAGCCATTGAGCCATGTGGAAGTTGCAGCATCTTTTATGACTCGACTCAGAAGTCTGCTGCATTCTTGGTGTAGCTGGT
>JAQIFY010005121.1:0-11284 GCA_028533085.1 Varecia variegata | reverse complement strand
TTATGTAACTTACAATTTTCTGCTCATGAAAAATATTTTCTGCCATAAAGGTATTTTGTTGGAATGTAAGGCCAACAGTACAAATATTTTTTTCACTGTGTTCTGAACCACAGTTAGTGGTAAGCATCTCTACTGAAGAACGCTAACTCATTCTATCAACACAATGGTTACATTATGCAATAATATTTTCCTCCCTGTCAATTGCACTTCTTTTCTTGTTCACACTAACTGATGTTACAAATTAAATCAATTGACTAATTCTAAACAAATATTTTGAGTGAAAAAGCAAATGTGAGCAATTTCCAGCTGTCTTGTGGAATTAAATTAAAACATTTTATCTATAAATACATCTATAATCATGTTAAAATTTAATAAAGGAAATATGCCTTGCTAAAATCACAGTGCTCTGGAGAAATAAAACAGCAAGATAGTGAGACAGTGTTACTTTTTATTTACCACATTTCATATATATTCTTATTTACTTACTGTCACACTTTTTATCTACTCATTTTTACAGTTCCAAGACAGTTGGTAGTATCTTTTCACATCTGGCGCAGTACCAAAATCCTAATGGAAATATATACCATTTCTTTGCAAGAGGTTGGGTCTGGAAGTTAGCATGGTAGACATCTCTGAGGTCAGAGTGGACCTCTGACAGACAGAGATCCTACCACTCACCAGCTATGTAGCCTCGGACAAGTTTCTTGGTTTTTTATTGTATTCTTTTTACCGGTTAAATGGATTGTTGTGAGCTTTCTAAATACTATGTATAAATTTTCTGGCTTAAAGTAAATGGTGGGCCAATAACTCAGTATTCTAGCCAATCAAAAAATACTACCTAACAGCAACAGTATACAAATACATTGTGCCTTAGACAGAAAAAAAATTAACTATATTTAAAATATTCAAGCTCCCAAACAATCCAACTTTTTAGGGAATGGAACAAACAGGACCACAGTTTTTAGCAGATTTCTAAAAATGGGTTTGCACTTTAAGCTATACTACAAGGCTATAGTAACCAAAACAGCATGGTACTGGCACAAAAATAGAGACATAGACCAACAGAACACAACAGAGAATCATCCACATGTGGCCTCTGATCTTTGTCAAAATAGACAGCAATATACACTAGGGAAAAGAATCCCTATTCTCTAAATGGTGCTGGGAAATTGGATAGCCACATGCAGAAGATTTAAACAGGATCCGTATCTCTTGCCACTGACAAAAATTATTTCAAGATGGATCACAGACTTAAATCTATGACATGAAACCATAAGAATTCTAGAAGAAAATATTGGAAAAACTCTTCCAGATATCAGCCTAGGTAAATATTTTGTGAAGAAGACCCCAAGGGCAATCACATCAACAACAAAAATAAATAAATGGGACTTGATTAAATTAAAAAGCTGCTGCAAAGCCAAGGAAACAATTAACAGAGTGAATAGACAACCTATAGAATGGGAGAAAATGTTCACATGCTACACATCTGACAAAGGGCTGATAACCAGAATCTACAAAGAACTCAAGCAAATCAGCAAGAAAACATCAAACAACCCCATTAAAGTGGGCAAAAGTTATGAATAGAAGCTTTTCAAAAGAAGGTACACTAATGGCCTATAAACACAGGAAAAAAGGTTCAATGTCACTAATCATCAGAGAAATACAAATCAAAACCACAATGATCTCACCTCACCCCAGTGAGAATGGCTGTTACCAAAAAGTCCCAGAACAACAGATGCTGGCATGGATGCAAGAGAGAAAGGAACACTTACTTATACACTGATGATGGGACTGCAAATTAGTACAACCTCTATGGAAAGTAGTATGGAGATTCCTCAAAGAACTAAAAGTAGACCTACCATTTGATTCTGCAATCCCACTACTGGGTATTTATTTACTCCAAGGAAAAAAAGTGATTTTATCAAAAAGACACCTGCAGTGGAATGTTTATTGCAGCACAATTCACAGTTGCAAAGATGTGGAATCAACCAAAGTGCCCATCAATTCATAAGTGGATTAATAAAGTGTGGTATTTGTGTACCATGGAGTACTACCTAGCCATAAAAAATGAATTAATAACCTTTTACAACAATCTGGATGGAATTAGGGACCATTCTCCTAAGTGAAATATCTAAAGATTAGAAAAACAAATACCACCTGTACTCGCTATTAAATTGGAACTAACCATTCAGCACTCAGGTGCACAGATGGAAGTAAAACTCAGTGGAAATCATGCAGGCGGGAGGGGGGGAGGAGGGAATGGGTGAAATCACACCCAACAGGTACAATGTACACTGTATGGGTGATGGGCAACACTTATAACTTTGACTCAAGCAGTACAAAAGCAATCCATGTAACCAAAACATTTGTACCCCTGTAATATTCTGAAATAAAAAAAATATATGAACTAACAAAAAATAAAACTAAAAAATAAAAATAGGTTTGCGACTTCACTTACGTCAATAGTCACTGCAGTAAGTTTGGAGCTTGTGAGAGGCAGCGACTTGGTCTTACTTATATCTGTACTGCAAGTAACAGATCACAGAACAATACCGGTACTCCACAGTAATGTGCTGAATTGTTATTTAATATAATATCTATTTGTAATCTATTATCATCTTCATCCACCGAGTAAGGAAAATTTCATTAACGGAATTTTCTCAAACTCTCCGGGGCTATAAGAGTTTCCCCAGTTGTCTTCAGTAAATGTGACAGCTACAGTAACCCCTGGATAAGAGATGAGCCTGGAATGAAGTAACATACCAAGATTAGACTACAGCGCCCATACTCCAAAAAATGACTGCATTGGGTGATCCAAGTGAACCTTCACTGGTGAAATTTGAAGCAAGGTCGTTGAGAGATCAGGTTAAAACCTCTGACGACAAATTAGGAAAGATAACTTTAGGTGAAAAGGGTGCTGTCTCTGTCTCAATGTCAAGCCAAACTTTGAGGGAATCAAAGCTTCACTTTGGCGGCAGAGGGTCTTACCCTTTTGGAGCAGGAGTACGCAGGGCCTGGAAGGAAACTCTCGTGGAGGAATCACGGGGAGCACAACTGCATCTGGTGCCTAGAAGTCTTGGGAGGCCGCGTGGAAAGGGGCTGAGGGCTGGCAGCAGGGCAGGAGGCCACATGCAAACCCCTCATTCAAGATTTTTAAGAAGAAAAGGTATCATACCCAGGATAGGCAGGATCAAGGGTACTTAGGAGCCCAAACTGGGTGGAATACGTGATGGGACAATTTCCATACAGCAGGCAGGACGAGGGGTCTCTGTTGGTAGAGTTTGTGTTGTATCCCTACCACCCAGGTGAGAGAGAAAAACCTAGAGGTGAAGGCCCAAGGTCATGCACACTTGTCCCTGAGCCTTGGGATAGATCGACAAGTATAGAGTCTGCCATGTTCAGGCACAGGAAGTAAGGAGGGTTCTTACCCTTCCTTCTGCAGCTGGTCCCCAGCCCCCTGCACCTAGAAATATTCTAGTTGGTTCTTCTGGCTCCGCTCTGCTTCCCTGGTTTACCAGCCACTGTCCCCCCACCTACCACCTTCCCCCCTTCTTCGTCTAAAGAGAGGCAAGAGGCGGTGCAGAGGGGGTTCTCTGGAGTTGTCATCTTTGTGTGAGTGCAGCACTCATGGTGAGAGACCATGCCCTCCTCGATCTGGGTTGTGGAGCAGGTGACAGCCCCCCCTTCCCCGAAACCAAGTGAGGAAGACACTAAAGGAAACACTATTCGGGACAGTGGGTGCTTGCAGGAAGGAGAGTCCTCCTCAGACAGCACATACAGGGCCATGGGGACATGCCCGGCTGCACAGGAAGGAAGAGAACCAGAGAAGGCGTGGCCGGGAGGTGGAGTAGCCTGCATTTCTAAGTTCTGGGACATCAGGGGACACAGCCATGCTTGAGTGATCTCCAGATGGCCCAGCTAGGACGGCAGCCCACCAGGAACCTGGAATCTCACACATCAGGGAATGGTGCAAAAGGGAGTCCCCTCACAGCACCTTCTAAAGAACTCACTTGGGTACCCACTTGAGAGAGAAGCACGGGGGAACCCACTGACCTGACATCGATGGTGGCTCAGCGTTGGCCAGAGAAGGAGTGACAACGGGCCGAGGGAGGATGGGAGACTTCCCAGTTACAGAACGAAGGGCGCATCACTTGCCCTTCTCCTCCTCCTCCTCACCCCACACGTGGGAGGATCAAAGGTGGGTGTGGGAGGAGGTTTCCTGCTCCCCGGGGTCCTAGTTCAGACCTGTACTAGCCCAGGCAGGGAGAAGGATGGGGGCGGCTGAAATTGACATTGAGTTTGAAACTGACACTTTGGACTAAATTGATTTTAATAGCTATAAGTGAGCTGAAAGTTAAGGAATGCTAAAGTCATCTTTAATCCCTCTGTCAATCCCACAATTAAACCATCAAAAGAGCCTGTCAGTTCTACCTTCAAAGTACATCCATAAGCATCCATCCACACCTCAACACCACCCTGCTTCCATTCTGGTACAAGCCACTTTTATCTTTTGCCTGGATTATTGCAAGAAGCCTCTTGACTTGTAACCTGGCTCCCTACCTTGCCCCACGACAGTCTATTTGTGACACAATAGACAGAATGACCCTATTAAAATGCAAGTCAGATGGTGTCACTCTCCCATTCAACACCCTCCCATGGTCGTTTTATACATGAGCATCTCCCACCCCACGCCCATTTCCTCTCTGATCTTATTTCCGGTAACTATGCACAAAGACATTCCTATGTTCCAGCTACGACTGCCCTTTTTGCTGCCCTTCAAATCACATGCATGCTCCTGCCTCAGGGCCTTTGCACTTGCTTTCCCTCTTCTTGAAACTCTCTACTCAGATATTCCAAGGCTCGGCCCCTCGCCTCCTGGAGATGGCTTCAAGATGAACTTTTAATTAAGTTCACCCCAGCTATGACATTGAACTCCTTCTCCACATCCCCAGGAGTCTGTTTTCTCGTTTAAACCTAGCACTTATCTGGATCTAAAATGTTTTGCTAATTGTACAAGAGTATATTAATGTTCCCAATTATTGCTGCTCAGTCCAATCAAGCTTGTTCCTATGACTTGGTCTGGCCAATAAAATGTGAGTGTAAGTGACGCATTCTCCTCCCGAGCAGAAGCTGCACGAGCCATTGCACGTCTCCACCATCTCTTTCCCTCTGCCCTAAGACCAGCAGGTCTCAGGGAGGCGTTTCTCCTTGACCTTGAAGATGATAGGACAAGAGCCACAGCCAACCTACAAAGGCCAGGTACTGTATACTCTGCCCTTGTTTTAGGTTGTTACCATAGTAACTAACTCTAAGCTAACTGATCCACTTCCTTATCTGGTTTATTATCTATATTTTTCACTAGACTGCAGGCTGAATAAAAGTAAGAATGTTTGCTTGTTTTGTTCCACCACCAGTATTCAGCACACTCTGGGAACACAATAAGCATTTATCGAATGAGTTACTCCAGGCAAGAATTTGTCAAAAGGTGGGAAACAGACATTTGACGAAGTGTGGTTTAAGTCAGTGATCAAGGAAAAGAAAACCAAAACTTTTTCACATGTATACCTGGACAGGGCTGTAATCACACAATCCCTGTGTGTGCTTTATATGCATGTGCTTGGTGTGTAGCAAATGCTACACAGAGGTTTGCTATTATGCCTGCTGTTATTTCTATGCCAAGGAATCCAGGTAATGGAAATTATGGTATAAACCAAAGGTACTTCGGAGAATGATGACGTTTGTGTGGGGGTTGGGTCGCTGGGATGGCAGGAAGTTCCAAATGGCCTTGTTTGCACAACTGACTGCTGGTCCTGACTGCCGGCTGGGAGTTCAGCTGTGGTTGTATCCAGGGTCCTCAGTTCTTCTCTACAGGGACTCGCCAAGTGGCTAGTGGGACGTCCCCATAGCACAGACCCTGGATTCTAGAAAGCAGAATTCCAAGAGGACAAGTCCCAAGGTGTAAGAGCCAAGCATCCCTCCACCATATCCCAGCTTCCATCCTTGCTGATATTCCACTGGCCAAGGTTAAGCACGTGTCCAGGCTCAAAGATAAAGACAGAGGTGACCACACCAGGACGTGAGCACCCGAGAGTGTACAGTCACTAGGGATGGCCAAAGTCACAGACCACTACAGCCACCTCAGAGAGCTTCTGCACCAAAGACGATCACTTACCACTTCGTCTAAGTGTGAACTAATTCAGGAGATCATTTCACGCAAACCAACTTTGCAAGCGCCTGATATATACACGATAATGTCAATTTCTTAATCTGTCTTAGGAAACACACTTAGATCAAAACTTGGTACCATATACACGCTTGGGGCAGGTCCTCGTGGCGTGGAGGGCCCATGGGAGACCACGTTACAAGTTGTCTGGTGAGCAAAGAATCAGAAAACAGGGAACTTCTGCATTGTCAAAAGGACATTTACAGCAAACTAATGAGCCAAGTGTGTAATCATTCCTCAAGTCATAGAAGATCTCCATGTCATCCACAGGAACTGGAGTTAGAGCCAGTGTAACTAACCCTCAGTACGACGCTAGACAGAGAAACCAGACTTCACCCTCTAAGTTTCTTAAAGGCCTAATATGGTCCAGTGTAATTATTATTTCAGAATTAACCACCACCAAGTAACCAAGGACACATCTTCCACTGGTTCACATTTCAACTGGCAGTTTCTGGATGCAATTCAAGGGTACGGGTTTCAACAGCAATCTATGTACATAACACCCCATGGTTGGTTAGTCATCCTAATAGCTGGTCACATTCAATTCTTGATGCTTATTCACATCAGCTGCAGAGAATGATATTTTTGCACATGCTTCCAATTCTGAAAAGGAGTGCACCCTATTTGGGCATAAAATTGGGAAACAAATGTTTAAAACCATCAGTCCGGCATCACTTATGGGGATGTTATGAAGATATCAAAAGACACAAGGTGGAAAAATGGATTAATGGTGAAGCCCATGACTAGGAGAGGGAAGAAAAATTGGAAGCAGCACAGGAACACAAGACCAGCAGGGCGTGGTGCCAGGCTGTCGTGGATATGGGACACAAAAAGAGAGAGGGAATAAGGATGATTCCAATTTTTTACTTGGGGGATTGCAAAAATGGAATTTGGGAGAAAATCATCTGGAACCAGATGGAAGGTGTAGGAAGATGAGTCATTTGGGGGGGGGGGGCCCTACTGGTTCAGTTTCAAATATATTTATTCATTCAACAGATAGTTTCTGACCTCCCACCAGGTGGCAGATGCTGTTCTAAGCTGTGAGTTTCAGGGGCAGGTACGATGAGGTTTCTGCCTCCAGGGACGCAGACTGCAGCCATGTAAACAAACAGGATTGTTTCCAATAACATAAATGCTATGAAGAAAATAAAAGCAGGAGGCCCCAGCGCGGTGGCTCACGCCTGTAATCCTAGCACTCTGGGAGGCTGAGGCGGGTGGATCGTTTGAGCTCAGGAGTTCAAGACCAGCCTGAGCAAGAGCGAGACCCCGTCTCTACTAAAAATAGAAAGAAATTATATGGACAACTAAAAATATATACAGAAAAAATTATCCGGGCATGGTGGCACATGCCTGTAGTCCCAGCTACTCGGGAGGCTGAGGCAGGAGGATGGCTTGAGTCCAGGAGTTTGAGGTTGCTGTGAGCTAGGCTGATGCCACGGCACTCTAGCCTGGGCAACAGAGTGAGACTCTGTCTCAAAAAATAAAATAAAATAAAATAAAATAAAATAAAATAAAATAAAATAAAAAAACAGGAAATGGGGTGAAGAGTGAATGGGACTAATAGGGGACGTGATAACCGCATGACCCTGGGAGGTCAGGGACGGTGGAGATCTGAGTGACAATTATGAGCTGGCTGAGGTAGCATCTTGCGGTAGAGGGAACAACAAGTGGAAAAGCCCTGAGCTGTGAACTAGGTTTGCGTGTTTGAAAGTTGGAAATGACGGAGAAAAGCTAGAGATCAGTTTGGGGAAGGCAGGCCAGAGGTCCAATGACCCGGGAGCTTTAGGCCACGGTGAGAAGTTTGAATTTCATTCGCATGGTTACAGGGCACTGTTGGAGAATGTTTAAACAAGAAAGTGTTAGGATCTGATTAAAAAGATCACTCTGGCTGCTCTGTGAGGGATGTATCATAAAAGAGCAAAAGTGGAGGGGAGAGACCAGTTAGGAGGCTGTTTCGGGACTCCAGGTAAGAGATCGGCCTGGACTAGGTGCTAGCAGCAGATGAGTTCAGCGTTGTCCACTTGCTGTATCTACTCGGATGAAGAGTCAACAGGACCTGCTGATGGACTTTCGGGGGGATGTGAGGAAGACAGACTAATCATGTGACTGGCACCTGCAGAACCCAGACAGAGAGACAGGAAGTGAGAGACACGGAGAGAGGCAGAGAGGGAGATTATTAATAACACATGCAGAATTTGAGACACAGCAAGAGAAAGAATGGCAAGATACTCAACATGGGGGGATTCTCTAGGGACCAAGGAATACAGGGCTAGAATTTAGGTAAAAGATTAGGATTGGAGATGTGCATTGGAGAGCTGTCAGCCTAAATATGATGGTTGAAATGTGCATACGCTCTAACAAGCTAACCGTAGAATAGGAGCAGCAAGTCATGGAATTGGGAATATTCTGATTGAGAAAGTAGCAAGAGGAAGGCGAGTCGTGGGGCCTCCACAGAGACACACGGTCAGGGCAGGGAGAGACTCGAGTGGACTTAAGCTGTGTAAAGATAGGCACTAGGTCTCAGGTGACCCTGCCCACTAGCGATGCCCATTGTGTGTTGGTTTGTCCACTCTGAGACCAGAAAGAGTGTTTCTGAAAACCTAGAGGAAGTTTCAAAGGCCTTAGTGAGCCAGGAGGATGAGAGCTTGCAAAGGGCCAATTAATTTTTTAAAAAGTAGTCTTGGCAGCCATTGACAATGGAATCAATGAATTATAAGACACCACCACGTACCTATTAGAACGGACAAAGTCCAAGGCACTGACACCACCGAATGCTGGCCAGGACGTGGGGCAACAGGAACTCTCGTTCATTGCTGGTGGGAATGCTTAATATTTGCCCAAATGAACTGAAACTACGTTTACACAAAAACCTGTATAAGGATGTGTATTAGCAGCTGTATTCATAATGGGCAAAACTTGAAAGCAATCAAGATGTCCTTTACCAGGTGAATAGATAAACTCTGCTACACCCAGACAATGAAATATCATGCAGCGCTGAAAAGAAATGAGCTATCAAGCCAGGAAAAGATACAGAGGAATCTAAATGCCTATTACTAAGTGAGAGAAGCCAATCTGAAAAGGCCACCTACTGTATGATTCCAACTATATGACATTCTAGAAACAGCAAAACTATGTAGACAGGAAAACCATCAAGGGTTCCAAGGAGTCAGGGGGAGGGAGGAATAAATGGAGGAATTTCAGGGCAGTGACACTATCACGTGTGACACTACCATGGTGGATACATGTTCAGACCCACAGAATGCACAACACCAAGCGTAAACCCCTAACAAACTCTGGAGTCAGGGTGATAATGATGTATCGATATAGGTTCATCGATTGTAACAAATACACCACACTCTGGTGGGGGTACAGGGTATGTGGGAGCTCTCTGTGCTTTCTGCTCAATTTTGCTATGAAGCTAAAACTGCTCTAAAAACTAAATTAATTAAAAAAAAAAAAACAAAACAGGATGACTGCAGTGATAGGGCCTAAGATAAAAGGAAAGAGACGCAGACCCGCAGCTAGAGCCCTCAGTGAGACAGTTGCCACCTTCATTCCTCCCCTCTCATCCCTCGTCCAATCCAGCCCCCTCATCTTCGTCCTTTGTTGCAGTGGCTTCCCCCACCCCCTCTGCGTCCCTAAGGTCTGTTCTCAATACTGAAACAAGCCATCCTATTAAAACCCAAGCCAAGGTCATGTCTCCACTCAAAATCCTCCAATGACTTCCCATCTCAGAGAAAAACCAACATCCTTGTGTGGCCCCAAAGCCCCCACGTTGGACGGGCCCCTCTCGGGTCCTCCCGATCAGCCTCCCCTTCCCCTCCTGGCCCAGTCTCAGCTCCACTCACACCACCTCCTGCTTCTCCAGGAGTTCCTGGGCTTCTATTAATAGCTCTTTCTGCCTGGAACGTTCTTCCCTGGGACACCCACGTGGCCTGCTCCCACAATTTCCCCAAATCTTTACCCAATGCCATCATCCCAGCCAGGCCTTTCCCGTCTTTCCTAAATAAAATAGCAACTGCCCATGATCACCACCAATGCCACCTGCTGGCCAGGCATTTGCTCTCTCCCTTCCTTTGCGTTACTTTTCTCTGAAGCACCAGTTCCCATTTGGCAATTTCTGTCTTGACTGTCTTATCATCTCTCTCTCCTCCCTAGAATGTGAGCCTCGTGAGAACAGGGACAAGCATCCACTCCCCGCTGTGTCCTCAGCACCTAGTGTCTGACACATCCCAGGCACTTGAAAATTCTTTGTTGAATGACTGAATGAATGAATGCACAAATGGAAGGAATTTTCAGACTTCTAAAGGTGGATATGAAAAAGAAGTTGAAAAGTGAAAAACTGAGGCTACTGAAATAAAATCTCTCTCAGCATATATGCCACAGTTTTATTAAGGAAATCCCTGCCTCTTGATGATTGCACACGAACTGCCCAACCTGATATGTATTTTATATCTTTCATTTATATTTGACTTTGAAAGCTCATTTGCTTAAGGCAATCCTTATGAACTAAATTAAGTTTTTAGGATGCATGGAGTTGATTACAGACTCCAACAAAAACCTGGAATTGCAGAAGTTCTTTGTCTTTCAGTGGTTATTTTTGGATGCCTTTGCTTGTACACTACAACAACTGCGTTGGAGAGGAGAAAACAAAAAACTCTCTCCACTCTCAAATGCTTGACCACAAAACAATTGGCATGTTTATCCAAACCTGATAAACTTTTCAAACTACTTTTTATCATTAGTTTACAGCCAAAGCAAATTGCAAACAAGCCAAGCATATTTTTGGTAAGATGTCAATTTGCTACCACTAAGAAATTACAGCAAGATGAGAAATCAACTTGTCTCTTTTCTCAGTGCTTTCAAAAAATGTGAGCTAGCTTAAATTACATTTACTGAACAAACAGTTTTAAAACCAGCTTTAGGCTTCCAGCCGCACCACTAAACAAGGAGAAACATATTTATTGCTACAATGAAGCAGTGCCCCTGATATTTTTATTACCTTTAATTATGGTTAATGTCATAGTTAAGGATAAAGAGGAAAACTTGGACTACTCCATC
>JAQIFY010005120.1:0-11284 GCA_028533085.1 Varecia variegata | reverse complement strand
TATGTACCCTCTGTTTACCTGCATTTGCAGCTCTGTATTGGATAATAAACTGATTTAACCCTGCTAATTACTTGTTGCACGGCATCAGCCGCAGAAATGCCTGTGACAGGAATACTTGCAACTCTTGGATACAGAAAACCTGGAGATCACTTTCCTATATATCCTAATTACTTGTTGTGTTCCTGTTAATCAGTAACACTATGGACGTTAACAGTGACCCAGATCCTAGAGGTAAGTTATCAGTTCCTGGGCCAAGGGTACGTCTGCATGTTTGGATACAAGGGAGTGGAGTTTGGACAGGAAGCTGAGACAGAGCTACAAGGACATTTGGAGCCTACTGTCTTCAAGTCATAGGGAACAACTCAGGGGCTTGAAAAAGACTGTACTACTCAAAGTGCTGGAATCTCAGGGGACAATTTACCCTCAGACACATCTGCCTCCAACTAAGCACCCTCCTTTTGCAAGGGCAAGAAAGAATTCTTCCGATTCCATGTCACATACTGCAATGGAGGAGAAGAGGAATGTAACTAAATGCATTTCTTCTAGAGGCCTGGGAGGCTAAGGCTTTGAGAATGGAAGTCCTGCACTCCCTTCGCATCGCCAAAATCAGGTCAACACATCCCAAAATTTACAGCAAGCTGTTACAGACACAGACTGGGAAGGCCCTGCTGTGAGTAGAGCATAAAAGCCGTGTCGGGATGCCAGAGTGAAGCGTTTGATAGGGAACAATAGGTGTAATTAAACACAGGGACTAGCAGAGGCAGCTGGCAATAGCTCACATGGGTCTCCATTAAATTTCATGGGCAAGGTCAGTGGTCCTCAAACTTTTGTGGGCACCGGAACCATGTGGAGGGCTCATTAAAACATAGATTACTGGGCTCTACCCCCAGAGCTTCTGTTCAGTAGGGCTGGGGTGGGGCCCGAGCGGTGACATTGCTAACGAGCGCCCAGGTGCTGCAGGTGCTGCAGGTGCTGCAGGTTCAGGGATCACTGGTTAGGTAAGGGAAGAGGGGAACTATTTCCAGTGGGAATCAGCTGTGAGCTATAAATCAAAAATTGGGGACAACAGAGGTCCAAGGTGTGCAAATGACCATAGGTAGAATACTTAGAGTTTCATTCTTCCTCCAGGGCAGGACACAGACTAGGACAGGATATGATACAATCTATATATGCCTCTTTATGGTGAAAGATAAAGACAGGTTCAGCACTCTGAATCTTCCTCTCAATGTGCAAGTCTCACTAGCAGTAAACCCGCTGATCCTAAAAAATAACCCAAGAACACAGGTGCCCAGGAGAGCTCTGACTGCAAATGGTACCATTTCTTAGTGCAGGTTTGACAATGGGCCCCTGCGGCATATCCACAGACCCGGTGAGGGTGGCCAATTCCGCAAACAACTTTCATATAATAGCTGATTACCCCTCTACTATGTTCAGACTCCGCTCCAAATTGGTAGGAAGCCCAAGAACAGCAGATGCCTAAACTTTTCACACCCCCAGAAGGGAAAGAAAAATGATATTGCTAGTATTGTGGTTCATTGTATCTTTTTATCTTGTTGAGTAGCAGAAATAATGTTCATAGCGTTGGGACCTCTGCTTCTCTTCTATGTTTAATCACCCACAAAAACAATTTATTGCCCTGTATACTCCTCTACTATGAACATTAGCCATTAAATATACCTTTGACTTTCTTAATCATAAAACCCATCAGCTCATGAAATCTCAGAACTTGTCGTTTTGGCTGCCGATAAATCCTCCATTCCTGGAGCCCTGGAAGAAGGTACTTAAAATGCTTTTCTTAATGACGAACGAAAGGGAGAGCCACAGAATAACAGCTGGGCTGCTTCTCCACTTACGTAGACAGTGCGGTAAGGAACGCCGAAGAAGAAAACTGGGATGGCCAACTTAATCTCGGATGAGCTTCCGTCATCTACTTTAGGGGTTTTGGTGTCATTCTGCCAAAATGGATACATGAGCTCCCTGGGCTGAACTGTCAAGAGAGATGGTGGTTAGATAGATGGCAGCTCCCTCTTCCATTTGGCAAGCGACTTCCCTCCTACCTGCTAACGCCAGCTTCTTTCAATAAGGCCTGCGAGCTGAACACAGTCCGGCTGCCTTTGCACTCAGCCTAGACCTAGGCCACGCACAGCGCATTAGCTTCTGCCTCAGGGAAAGGGAAAATGGGGGTGATACCATTTCTCCTTGGGAGAAGGCACTTCCTAGGCTTCCATGGCTCTTGGTGAGAGCCATGGTTACAACTGGCTGGAAGGTTGGAAGTTACCCCTGCCTGGCGCTCTCCAGGTACTGAGAGGCAGCCTCTAGGTCCGGAATGGTCATGGCTGTGTAGCTCCCTTCTAGCTCAAAAATTCCACTATCGTGTCTTTTCCTGAAAGGGGTTCCCGCCCTCCTGCTGCATGATAGTAGAAGATATCAGTTCCCAGAAGGAAATAAACAACAGTTGGAACTGGGACAAAAGGAGGAGGAGAGGGTTGTAGTCATTGGCTCATGAATGACCTTGATTGAGGGCCACCCCCAGGAGGCTCCATGCCCAGCTCCTGTTTACAAAAGACAGACATGGGATCCTCCCAGGCAAGGAGGTTGGCCCGTGAGAACTTGGGAGAGGAGGTGCAGGGCTCTGACGTGTCCTGGCCACAGGTGAGAGTCATCACACAGACACGCACAGCACCCTCCCTGGGGCAGGGTCGCCACCTCTGCTGGCACCTGCCTTGCTGCTCCGAAGTTTCCCATCCAGACCCTTGTGAGGTGTGGCCCAGGTTGGTGAGAGAAATGGGACAGGTTCCCCAGAGTCTGCATTACTTGGGGATCAGGTCTAATGGCATCTGTGAAATAAGCTACGTTTTGGGTGTCACTTGTCTCTAGCTCTGTCCTTTCTTCTCTTGAATGAAAGAAAATAAAACAAGAGAACATCCTCTTTTTTTTCTTCTTTGTTTCTTTTTTAAAAAGTGCTCGTTAGCTGTCAGGGGTGGTGGCAGATCCATTTGGGGTGTCTGGCCACAGTTCCTGAGGCACCTGCTCTCGCTGCCAGCCAGATGCTGATGCCCCATTCTCCTGTCGGGCCCTCGCCTCGGGAAGGCCCCCGCTCGGCACAGATGGGCTGATAGCCTGGCAAGCAACTGGCCAAGGACTGTCCTGCTCCTTTGGGAGCCTTTCAGTGAGCACACAGCAGCTCACGCTAAGAGCTCGGAGGCCAGAAAGCAGCCCAGCAGCGCCAGGCGAAGTGCCAGCTCTGCAGTTCTGGAGGGGCAGCAAGAGGAGATCTGCCCGGAGGGACAGCTCATTTCTTTCCAAGGGCTGCCATCAGAGGGGAGTGGGGAAAACTAGTCTGGTCCTTAGCATATACGCTTCGTTCCCTGAGCCCCAAAAGTTTCTGAGACGCAGACCGGATTGTAGCCTTTAAGAGGTGCTGCGGCTCGTTTAATCTCAGGAGCACTCAGCCCATGAGCTGTATTTAATGTCACAATCAGTAAGTGAAAAAGGGTCTTCTAACATTCCTGTTTACATAATAGTCAAAAATTCCAAATTCCTAGGAAGTAGGAATTTTTTAAAAATATCTTTATAATCTCTATCACAGCATTATACACAGGTACGTATTAAATTTGAAGGGCGATAAACTTTCCTAAGTTAATAGTAAACAAATCAAATCATGTCATAGATTTATCCTTTATAGGAAACTTTTTAGGATTCATGTCCAAATATGAGTAAGGACTCAAATTCACACTGAATTATAATTATTTTCATGGAAAGATTCATTGGTATCTGGGGCAGCACTGGCCAATCTGCCTAGAGAATGGAAAAACCCACAACCCCTTGTGGAGGAGACAGAAAACAATGGCCAAGAAGACTGACCCCCAACTTCTCTCTCTGCTCCAAAGGTGAGGCAAGTTTGCAAGATTCTTCTCTTCACGAGTGACCCTAATTAGTTTGTGATTTTGAGTAGGAAAGAGTGATCAGTTAAAAAATTTCAATTTTAAGAAGAATATAAAAAATAACAATATCTAATGTCATAAATATTCAATATTACTTGTTGAATGAAAATGGGAGTGCTTTCTAAAAAGGAGTAAGTTTAAACTACCATAGGTTCCATCTCAGAAGCCATTATTATTAAAAAATATATAGCTGTTGGCAGCCTGGCCTATCCCCACAGAATCAGAGTTAGTGAAAGAAAGAATATCCTACCCATGCTTGCCCTGGGCTGAGAATTTCACAATTAACATGACTGTGTTTCTAGATTTTCTTTCTTTCACCAAATAAAATGTACTTTCCTGGGGTAGGCGTGGGAGATTGAAGTCACTGCGATTCCTTCATCATTATGGGTTTTCACACCCTGGTTTACTTGCTCCAACTGTTTAAATGCACCCAACTCTGAAAAAATGTTGGCACTGTCGATGGGCATATAGATACGATCATTTCAGACTTGTAACCAACCATTTGCCAGCTGAACCAAACAAACCAACAAAATAAAGACAGGTGCTTCAGAATTTTAGCCATAAAAGTTTAAAATCTATGTAGACTGTCCTATCTTTCTTGTCTAAAATCCAAAAACAACAGTAGAAAGAAATGTACGTGGCCTTTCACATACCCGGGGCGACACTACACAGAGAAAAAGGAATCACAAGGAGGGGGGTAATTATCTTATTTCACTTGCGGTTTTGGGTTTTTGGTCATTAAAAGGTCACTGATACACAAGTCACCAACATCAATGCCATTGTGACTTCCTAATTTTTGGCTAAAAGAAGTATATTCTTTAAAGTGCCCACCATGAGTTAAATGCTTTAATGGGAATCAATGATCAAGCATGTGGGTACACACACACCTATCCCATCTCCTTTTAATGGAAGTATTTTGCATTATTTTAAAGATCTACTCCATTAATACAGGGCAACCTGGTCTATAAAAATTGTGTTCAAAGTTAAATAAGAAAAAGTGGGAATGTAAGCAAACATCATTCAAAGTTAATGAGTTTTGCCCTTGACAACAGAATTTAATTTATATTTTTCTTGTTGTATCTGTAGATACACGTACACCTGCCCTTACAATTATGGTTCCAATAAAAGTTTCTCTTTATAAATTCAAGAGCATGCTAATCAAGAGCTTTATGGAATTCTGTAGTACTCACCTTGGTGCCGTACAAGTGCGAAGATGAAAGAGACCCAAATTCTAAGTAATGATGAATAATTCATCCTGAAATTTTAAAAAGAAAAAGAAAAAAACAATCCCCAGCTTGCCACAGTAAATAGAACACCAGGTGTGTTTGGTGGCAAATCCCGAGACACATCACAACCATCACAGAACAAATTCACATAACAGCATCAGTCGTTCTGAGCTGGGAAGCAGTTCCCTGAATGCTGGCAGGTCCTCCTAAGTTCAACACTCCATGAACAAATTAGACTCTGAAGAAGCCAGGCTGGAAGTGTGATGAGATCATTGAAATTGCCAGGTAATTCTATAGAATCAATGAGACCAGCAATGAGTAAAGGAATCTACTCTGCATCCAAGCGAGCACTGAAAAATAGGACCCGGCTCTACCGTGGCAGGTGCTGGGTTGTGCCTGTAGCACACAAACCACGTCCTCTGTGAGACCTGGCTTTCTTAATTTTCTCAAAAGCTTTCCATAAGGATCAAAGAAAGCCAGTCAAAACACAGTGTGGTTCTACAGGTAGGAGGATTTAGAGTTTGCCATCACCTTCTCCGTAGAAGGGAGCCAATCCATCGTTTTGAAGTACTGGCCAGATTCAAGGGTAGTCTAGGACTCTGTCCCCTGACTTTCCATGGTGAAATGAATGACAATTACATTGGTAATACAAAGGGACCACTCCAGTATCGCTCCTTGGAATTACAATAAAAATAGAATCCAGTGCACAAGCAAGTCATTAGTTCCAGCAAGTTAGTTAAAGAAGAAACATTATGAAAATGAACTTGTTTTCATGTCAGGTTGCTTTACCCTTCATTAGGAGCATGTTTGGTTTGTGCCGCTCTGCAAAGCTGCAATGCGAATACAGATGCAAGCTCAAATTAGATATGAGAATCAAACTGCATGGCTAGACCGTGAAGTTTGCTGCTGACAGTATTCTTACCAATAAAAGCCCTCTTCTTATCATTTGAAGTTATCACAATTCTTCAGCCAGACTTTCATGGAAAAGCAATGTGAGAGTTTTATTGTAAATCTTTAGTTGTCAAGCACACACATTGACATTTCAAGCACATATTAAATATTAGTCAGTTTTGCTGAAAATGGTACAAAGACTTTGCTAGAGATCACAACGCAGCTTTAGCGGAGGCAGATGCCCTGCAAGTTTAAGACTTGAGCCCTTAAGGGAAACTGTTCAGAGAGCAGTAAGGAAGATTCATTTAGATATTTGTATTTATGAAAAATGTCACTAACCTGTTCTGCAGAGACTGGAGGGACTGAGAAATATTAAGTCAAATCTTGGTAAAACAAGAATTCATGTCAATTCTCCTCAACTTGCTGCCAATTATTTCTGATTCCTGAAATGACGTCTGAATCCCGTACTCTTAAAACCAAAAATTAAGTTAGTCCTGTGCTAGAGTCAGGTAAGTGTTGAGTTGCAATCAAGTTTTTTTCTATTGATTAAGGAAAAGTAAATCTAAATATCAGTTTCAGGATTGCGTAGAGAGGCTCTTTTCCTGAAAACCTAGACTTTTTTTCCCCCCCTTAAAAAAAAAGTAGATTCAGATGGAAATGTCAGGTACTTGGAGCTGAAACTTTGGTCCTTTCTGATCAGAATCACTTTGCACTGAAAAACACAAAAGAAACCTCCCCTCCTTCTACCTTTGTACCCAAAAGAAGGCAACTGTATAGTGTTACAGAATTAGCATCCACCGGCATGGGATTAAAACTCCAAACAAAGCTTTGCTGCCTCCAACATTTAAATGAAGCTGGTTTTCTACTAAAGTCTTTTTTTGTTTCTCTGGTTTTGAACAGTTGCCACAGATAGGCTCTACTCTGTTTTTTCACAGGTATGCATGAAGTATTTAAAGAAACTTTTCCAAACTTTTCTAGGCTTCATTTCTTCTCTTTTCTCTCCGATACACCGCTGTACAGGTGAGAGGCCAGGGCACTTCTCAGGCAAAACCGAACCAAGCACCCAGTGCGGGCATGAGCTTCCACAAGGGAAAACCCCAAACTATGCCCTGGAAACCTCGCCTGATGCCCAGTGAGGGTCATGGGGGGGGAGGGCTGAGAAGGGGGCGAAGATAGACCTCTCCTGATAAAAATTTGCAGTAAGTAAATAATTTAAAAGGCATTGTGAACGAGGGAAAAACGAAACGTCTTAGGTTCCATGCTCCCCAGCATCCGGTAGATGTGGAATGAGAAAAATTGACTAAGGCATAAGCTAAATCTACTGTTCAAAATGTTTAAAATGAAATTTATTGTGAAAGAAGTAATATGAATGTAGCAGAAAGAAATTCTTTTGTATATCAATGAGAATTTAACAATTACTCCAAATTTTCTCCGACCAGATATTTGAATGCTGACTGTATGAAAGAGATATAATTCCCAGTTTAAAGCTGCCCTAAATGGACAAGAGTGTTTGGGGAACTATTTTTTTTTTAGCTTAAATTACCCAATATTTTTTCAAAAATCTGTGATAATTTAATACGTTTCACACATTGTTTATTCTCTCACTGGTATTATGAATCCTCCACATATATTTACTTACAGATGTCAAATGACTGTTTTCCCCCAAAAGGCACATATTTATATAACAGAAAATCTAGCATTTTGGGTGCCCATTTAAAATAAAATTAAGCTCAAATCCAAGACTCACCTAGAGAAGCATTCTGGTTGCCCAGACTTCATTAGAATTTTAGCCCGGTATCCACCTAAATGTTTTGAAGCAATAGTTGGCTCTATTTTAAAAACTGCTAGTGGCATACTAATTGCTTGCATTTTCTTTTTTCATGCACTCATGGATATTTATATCTCAGCCCTCTTGACCCATTTTAGATGCTTCACCCTTCTTGTGGCAGGACTGCTACTGGGATGAATGCCATTGGGCAAGACGGTGGCATGGATGAATCAGCCTTTGAGAATCCGGCTGTGAGCGAGAGAGCACTCTTGGGGAGAGACTGGTGTGGCGGATCAGTTGTTGGGCTGGGAAGCTGATCGATGAGTATGTGTTCTGGGTATGTGCTCAGTGGTCACAGGTGGACAAGTGACAGAAATCTCTTTCCATGCTGTGTCAGCAGAAGGACTTATTTTGTTGAGAGTGTGAGGGGGGCAAAGATTCCTGACAAGATTTAAACTGGGGGTGGGAGGGGTGTCTTGAAGGGAGTCACCCAAGGTATCTGTGCTTTGTAAAGATGCCATAGATTGATGCTGCCTTTTAGACAAAAGGAAAGACAGCTCAAACCGAACAAAAAATATATAATTCCCTAAAAACAAGTAGAATGGGTCTTCTGTGCTGAATGCTGTTTGTTTTGTTTCCCTAAGTTCCTTACACTTTTTCTGTGAAAGAGATTGTCAGATTTGAGCTAGTTTGAAATGATGCAGTTGTTGGTTGTGGCAGACATGGACGTGCACCACTCAGATCCCCTGCAAGAGAGATGTGAGAAGGCCACTGTGGGTGGCCAATAGTCTCCAGCTCTTAGAGCCTTCAGGCTCAGCCTCAGCCATGGGCACACTCCACTCCTCATGGGGTGTCCCCCAGCGAATGCCTGGACAAGGTGGGGGTGCCTGGCCTAGCACTTCCCAAAAGCAGGACTCCCCTAAGGGGCTGTTTTTGCTCCAGAGAGCCCTGTTGAGTGGCAAAGACTCAGTCAGGTGCTCAAGCAAGATGGCTCTAGAATACCAAAATCAGGGTCTAGCTGGGAAAACTATGTATTACATACATATATGCAGCTGTCCCCAACCTTTTTGGCACCAGGAACCAGTTTCATGGAAGACAATTTTTCCACGAAGGAAGTGGGGGAGGCAGAGCTCAGGCAGTGATGTGAGCTATGGGAGCGGCTGTAAATACAGATGAAGCTTCACTGGCTTGCCAACCGCTCACCTCCAGTTCCTAGGTTTCATGGGGGATAATTTTTCCATGGACTAGGGGCAGGGGAAGGGCTGCGGGGGAGTTAGAGCTCAGGCAGTGATTCGCAGCCTGGTTCCTAACAGGCCACAGACCACTGCTGGATTGTGGCCCGGGGATTGGGGACCACAGCATATATGTACCTATATATATATTATGTATATAATTTACTATATATACATGTATAAGAATACATACATATATGTATATTTTATATTTATATATATTTGAGATATTTGGGTAGATGCTTCCAAAGATTTATTTCTCAAAACTTCAGACATGTCCTACTCCACACCATTAAGAGCTAAAATTTCTCCCAGCAAAGGAAGACAATAGAGAGGACCTTCCCCAACAGGGCAACAGGTGGCCCCCTCAAAAGCTGTTCCCACCTCCTCTCCTGACTGCTAGGCCTATAATCAGGGTTCAGTTGCAGCATAGCCCAGCCAGAGACATGCTGGGCTGCTAAGAGAGGATAAGGACTGTGCCCCCAAAGGAGCTGCAAGATCTAGCCAGCACATACTGGAATGGGATGGGAGCAGAGAAGACCCAGGGAACTGGATTCTCAGGGTGCTCAATCAAGGAGACTGGGCCATAAGATAGAGCAAGTGGGAGTTTATTGACTTAGGGGAACTCTCTAGAGATACAGGCTTCAACACTGAGTCAAGAACTCCAGGGGATGATTCAAACTCACTCCTAGAAGCCTGGAAAAAGTAATGGCTCATGCTGAGTAAGGTTGAAATGCTCGAATTACTGTGGCAGATGGCAGAAGGAGGGACTGAAAGGGTCAGGGATGGGAGCATGCTGGATAGATATATTATGTGAGTCCGCTAGACCTACCAGACAATTTTGGTCCATGGAAGACCCAGGGGACAGGTGCACCATCTACCAAAGCCAGCAGAATATGCTGGTAAGCGAAGCACCAGCATCACTAAGAAGCTCAGTGATGACATCCCTCTGCTGGCCAGGGCTTGTGCCAGGTGAGGGGGTCACAGAGCTTGGCTCCCGGATAGCAATGGAGATGATGGGCCCCTGAAGAAATAGAGGCCAGGTGACATCACTCTACTGCATGAGGCCAGAATGGGTCATAAGTTCATCATGATCAATAAGAAAAGAGGGGCAGCCAAGGGGGCCTAACCCACGCAGGGTTATGAATGTGACTGATAGAGCATGGCATCCAAGGGCAAAGGAGATGGGCAGCCAACACGAGTATTGCTTAACTACATAAAATAAACAAAGAGCAAGAATGGTTTAGAAAGGCTAAGAGTAGTTGTACCAATAAAAAATCATGATACCTGCTCAGTTTCTGGATCTGAGTCAGTTTTCAGATTTGGAATCTATAAACTGAAAAGGTCACTGGACCTTGCAACATCATGGCAAGTGTGTATGGTAATGATTATCCCAGTCTGTTCCCAGAAAGACCTTTGATCATTTACTCAACTGACTGTAGACTTGGGAAGGGGAACGCCTAGAACTTTTGAGGACTATTGGTCAAGGGGTTTGAGTTAACAGTGATGCCCGAAGACTCTGCTAGAGTGGGAACATAGGGTCCAAAGAATGAAAGCAACCAAAAATGAAATCTGGAAAGATACAGCTTACAACGGGTCCACAGGGGTTGCAGATCCACCTGGATGTCATTTTCCCAGTCCCAACATATAATTGGGATTGATGTACTTGACATATTGGCTCTTGGTGTGCAGAAAAAGAACTATTGTTGTAAGGAAGGCAAGTGAAACCTCTGGAACTGCTCTCCCCTACTCCAGCCAAGGTAGTAAATACAAAAGAGGATTGCATCCTGGACTGAGGGCAGGATGGCAAAGATCATGTCACTCTTAAAGAGGAGGGGTGGTGGACTCTATCATATCTGCATTCAACTGGCCAGGATGGATCCTGGAGAATGGCTGTGGACTACTGCAAGTTCAGTCAAGTAGCAGTTCCAGTTGCAGCTGCTGTGCTAATGTAGTATCTTTGCTAGAGCTGATTAACATAGCTTCAGGTACATGATATGTGGCCATTCACTTGGAAAATGCACCACTTTCCTATCTAAATCAGGAACAAGGATCAGAAATAGCCTATATCATATGGAACAGCAGACAATATACATTTTTAGCTTTGCCCCATGGTTATGAGTCTCCCACCTTCTTTCATAATACAATGCAAAAAGGTCTGGGCCACCTGGGTCCCACAGAGCATCACCTTGATTCACTGCATTGATAACAGCAACAGATCGG
>JAQIFY010005119.1:0-11286 GCA_028533085.1 Varecia variegata | reverse complement strand
GCCTTCTCCTGATTGTTTCCCCAGCTCAGGCAAGGAAGGGAAGGAAGCTTCTAGGTTCCCCCATGGGGGAACATCCTGCTCCTCCCTTTTCCTCTTCTCTCCCCCTTTCAGGGTCCCCTACTCTGGGTGGCAGGAGGGGAGATGAGTCGGTAGGAGGCGAAAGATGACAAATGGACTCAAGATTTAAAAATCCTCCTTTATTGGGAGGGAGACTGAGGAACCTTAATAATTTATCACACGGGGAGCCCCAAGAAGCCCTGTCCCCCTGAACCCTTGGGGGCTGAGGGGAGGGGCGGGGGCTCCAGGAGCTTCCTGAGAGGGCTGTGTGCTGGGGACAAAGGTGACACATTCAGTCCCAGGCACAGAGAACACACACTCAGGAAGTGAGGAGATGGACAGACCCCTCTCCAAGGATGGGGTCAGGTCCCCCCCATGAAGGCACAACGGCAGGGAAGGTTTGGCAGTGGTTGAGTGTCAGGGGTCGACAAAGGACACCATGATATAGCGGGTGCCCCGGGTCGTGGGCAGCCCCTCGTGGTAGTGGGTGAGGCGGCCAGGGTGCAGGAGCCCCCAGCCCTTCCTCGGGGATGAGACCACGCAGTCATAGCGCAGGAAGCGGCAGCCACCTCCCTGGGAAGAGGAGAAGGGGACAAATGGGGCAGGCGGATGTGGGGCGGGGGAGCGGGCAGGTAGGAGGGGGTGGGGCAGCCAGGCAAGCGGGGAGGGCGGGCATGGGCCGGGGTATCCGCAGACAGGGAAACCCAGAGGAAGGGATTCAGGAGGTGACACCCGCCAAATAACTGGGAAACGGGAAAAGGCCGGGCACGGGCAGGGAGGCAGCTGAGGGGAGCGTGCAGGGGCTCTGGGGGGACGTCGGGGCTCGAGGACAAGTGCGTGTGTGGAGGGGCAGGCGCACCTCGTAGTCCAGGCCCTTGTGGTTGAGGGCAACGTTGAGGGTGAAGGTGGACGAGTCGTGGTGTGGCCGCAGAGCGGGCTGCTCGTCCGGCCGATAGCGGACCACAAAGTTCATCACTGCCCGAGTCTGGGGGACACGAGAGAAGAGGCTGCAGGGATGGCTGTGAGGTCCAGGGGGTCTTCTGGGGAGATGACAGCCCTATCTGGGGAATAGGCCCTTGCGTGGAAGGGCCTCACTGCCAACAGGGTCTCAGTCTGGCTGCCCCCCTCCCCAGGTCACGCTCTGCAGTGTCACGCCTGGGGACCGGATGTCATGGAGATCCCACGGAGCCCCAGACACTATGGGGGCTGAAAGCTCTGTGGGGAGACTTCCCGCCTGGGACTGGGTGGGCAGGCGGAGGAGGCAGGGGCGGCAGGTCGGCGGCCCACCTTGGTGTGGTAGCCCGGGAAGAGGCTCTCGGTCATGGGCCCCACGTACGTCCGCAGCAGCTGCAGCCACTGGTCCTCGTAGCCCACTTGCTTCATGTGGATGTCCACGGTGGGCACGTTCTCGTAGCCTCCAGCCAGCCTGGAATCCTGTGGCCGGTGGGCACTGAGCCACCCCACGCCCTCTGGGTGGGTACATTGCCCCCCCAGCAGTGCCGGACTCCTCCCCCTCCTCACCCCCAAGCCTTAAAACCTGTGCTCCCTCCATCTGGAACAGTCTTCTCCGCCACTCCTCAGCTTGACTAACTGCTATTGGACCTTCAAGTCTCGGCTAAGATGTCACCTTTCCTGTGACGCCCCCTGGTCCTCCCAAGTCTGGGCCAAGGCCGCCCTGTGGCTCCCACAGCACCTGCACTGCCCGTCACAGCCTCAGAAGCTGGGTGGCCGCTGCTACCTACGGGAGGGCAGAGCCCGGCTGGCACGAGTCATCGCTACACGGCTCTGACTAGGGCAGTGGCCCAGTAAATATTTCTTGAATGAATGACAGCAGTTGTACCACTAGGGGCCGCTCCCACTGTGGGCACCCCTCTCTGCTCCCACTCTCCTGACTCCCTTGCTCCTGGACCAGACCACCCATCCCCCTCCTCCTGGGGGCCCCTCCCTCTCTGCCCAGCCTCCACCTCGTGCCGGCCTCCTGACCACTGGCCGTAGTGCTCCATTTCCTCCACCAGCTCGTCGCACATCTGGTCTGACAGCAGTGGGAACCAGTACACATCTGGGCACGGCTGAGGACAGGGGCAGGGGAAGAACAGGGCTAGGGTGACGCTGCCGAACAGGGGAAGGGGACAGGCGGTACACGGACAGAGCAAGGAGGAAGAGGGAAGGTGGGATGAGAGCAGCTGGGGACGAGCCAGGCGGAAGTGGCACAGCACAGGTGGCAGGAGGGTCCCAGAGGCCTGAGTGCTGGGACCGCGGTTTCCAAACTTCTTTACATCAACACATCCCTCGTTAGAGATGTGACTGCACCCACAAGCGCAAGAGGAGTCCCTCTGACGAACGCTGGGGGTGGGGCTGGAGCCCTATCTGCTCAGCTCTGCCTCCATCTTGCCTGAGCAGGGAGCTCAGGGTGAAAATCGCTTATCCAGGCGGTGGGGGGTGGGGGGCGGGGGCAGAGGCCCTGGCCAGGGGGCAGGCGGGGCCTGAGCTTGCTCACCTGCTCCACAATCTCCTGCCCTTCCAGGGCCCGGCTGTAGTTCTCATGGATGTACTGTTCCCTCCAGTCCTGCGGGGGGGGGGGTGGGGTGGCGAGGAGCATATCAGACGTGTGTCCCCTTCACTCCTAGCCCCTGCAGTGTTGGGTGGAGGGTGGGGAACGTGCACGCTCTGGGTGAGGCCCCACTTACAAGGGGGTTGTCGAAGATCTGCCAGAGGTCAGGGTGCAGGTGGTCTGTGTCGTACCGGGAGGTGGCCAGGAGCCGGCCGAATTCCTGCTGATTGCTGAGGTGGAGGAAGATGCCCTGGGGTGGCAGGGTGGGGGCGATGTGGGAGACGCCAGGGGGCTGCCCCCTGCCTCCCAGCACCCGGCCCCCACGCACTGCACCCCAGGCCTGACAGCCACTCACCTTGTCCCGCAGGCTCTTACAGAAGGCCATGTCCGGGTCAGTGTCACTGCCTGAGAACACCTCCCTCTGGGGCAGCTCCTTGCGCAGGGTCTCCCCACGGATCACGTAGGCCTGGGATATGTAGGGCACATTCCACACGCTCCTGGAGGCGCCAGCGCCGGGGTCAGTGAGGTGGGCGGCCCCCAAATTCTGCCCAGTTCATCCCAGGAAGTCCTTTCCTCGAGAAATCGCAGTCCCTGAGCCTCAAGGGCCCCTCACGTCCCGTCAGGGCATGACTGGTCATGACCACCCCAAGTCGTGGCACATATACTGGTGAGTGGCCTGGGACCTTAACGGCAAGGGGCTGGGGGCTGCGTGGGCCCCAGGTTGGCGGCGGTGGGTGAGGAGACTCACATTCGCTTCCGCTGCACCAGCTCCACGTAGTCCTCAGAGCGTGCGTAGTACTCGTCCGGGCTCAGCGCTCCCCAGAAGTTGGACCAGAGCTTGCCATGGCGCGACAGCATTGGCGCTATCACTTTCCTGCGGACGGGTGGGTGTGAGGGCTGGGCAGAGGACAGCAGGCCTCAGGGAGCCCCGTGCCCAGGAAGGAGTGGGGTCCTGGGGACTACAGGGGGCACCCTGGCTGAGGGGGACAAGCGACCTGTTCTCCTCAATGAGGATGCGCAGGGTCTGTGGGTTGGTGAGGACAGCGTCGGCGTCCAGGCTGAAGTAGAACTCACACTCGGGGTCCTGCCGACAACTGTCCCTGGAGGTGACAGACCCACAGAGAGAAGCTGACATGGGCAGCAGGTAGGGGGAGGGGCTGTGGGATGAGGGGAAAGCCCCCACCCCCAGGTCCTCTACTAGTGGCAAGGGAGGGGACAGTCGCATGGGGCTGCGAGAGTGCAGAGGCCCAGGAGGGGCTGGCTGGGTGGCAGGTGAGGCAAGCGCCATGCAGCGGGTGGCAGCCCCCCCAGCCCACCCTCCTCCCTGCTCTCCTCCCCACCCAGCACCCACTTACATGGCCATGTCCCTGGCCTCGCCCGGGGTCAGGGCCTCCTCTGGCCCCACCAGCTTCACAGCTGAGAAGTGGTCCTGGAGCTGCGGCCAGGAGTCTGCGATGTGGGGCTCATGGAACACCTCCTGGGGACGGGGGAGATGGCAGAAAGATGGCGCTGGAGGGATGTGGCGGGGGCAAGACCGGAGGGAAGGAGTTTGGGATCGGGGGCGGGAATTCTGAGCAGGACAGGGGAATGGTCCCCCGGGAGGGTGTCTCACGTTGTTGTGTAGGAAAAGGGTGATCCGGTCAGGGGGATAGTCCAGGAGCAGCAGGCGCTGCAGGAAGCGGGGCAGAAATGGGGTAGGTTGTTCCACAAACACGGCCAGAAGCACCCGGGGGGGAGGCTGGAAGACACAACATGATGGGGCTCAGAGGAGAGCCTGAGCCTGCCCTCTGTCCCCTAACCCTCAGCAGGGGTGAGGGACCAACGAGCTCTGCCCCCACCCCTGCCCAGTGTGCTCTGCCTGCACCCCGACTCCAGTGCCCTCATGCCCCACCCTGGCACCCCCTCACCTGCCCCCCCGGGAGTGTCCTCCGGTCCCGATTGCAGAACCCACAGCCTCCCTGAGGAGTCCAGCCATTGGGGACATAGTTTCCCAGGTAGTTCAGCTGGAGCTGTTGGGGAGAGACATGTATGGCTGAGGCAGAGGAGTCTGGGACAGCGGTGAGGGGTCAGGGGACAGGTAGGGACAGAGCAGCAGGGGTGGGGGGAGCCTCTTCCAGTTCCTCTGCTGCGGGGGCTGGGGAGGGCCAACTTCTCAGAAAGGTTATAGGTGTCTAGTGTTTGGGGAAGGGCAGGGGAGGGGCCCACTGGGAGCACCTTAGTGGGACCGTTTCCATGGACCACAACGGGGAGGGTGTCGTAGGCCACGTTCCGGATTCGCACACGATTCCGATCAAACTTTAAAACTACTTCATCTGGGGAAGAAAGGCCAGGGTTTAGACTCCCTTTCTCTGGGAGCTGCCAAGAAACAGGTTCTTCTAAATACAGGGGTCTCAATTTCTCCAGGGGATAAAGGGACGCCTGTGTCTCTGTGGTGGTAGGAGCCCTCGGCTTCTGACCAGGTTGCCACCCTGGAGAGCTCCACCACCTACTTCCTGTGTGACCTGGGGCGAGTCATAGCCCCTCAGGGAGTCAGTTTCCTCCTCTGTACAAGGTAGATAACCAGGGACCTTCACTGTGTTAAATGAAATCACACAAGTACAGCCCGGCCTGTGCCTCGGCTGGGCAAGCTTCCGCTGCTACTGCTCTTCGTACTGTGAGCACAGTGCACCACACACACTCGGCCACCCAGGTGTTCGATGACAGTAACATAAAGGTGTGCTGTACCCAATCCCGCCAGGGGCCCCTCCTGGTTCAGGACTCTCTCATCACCCACCTCCCACAGCCTTCCTCCTCACCTAAAGCCCCGTTGAGGTTCTGGAAGATCCGGGATTTATGGTCCAGATTAAGGCTGAGTTTCTCCTGCATGGGATGGGATGAGGCGGGACAGTGAATGCAAGGGTGGCAGGAGGACATCATCTGTCTCTTTCTCTTTACAGCTTTCCCCACTCCCCTTCACCCCTCCTCTCCCATTCAGCCCCTACTCCCACATGGCTGCACGGTGCCACCACTCCTCTGCCCCTCCCCACCCTCAGTCCTGGGTCGAGGTAGAGTCGCGTGTAGAACAGTTGATCGTCATCGTCATCCTTGTACTTCCACTGGCGGACGATCTGGTGGATGGTGGGGGCGAAGCCGATGAATCCTGGTAGGGAGGCGAAGTGTTGACCCCAAGACCCGCAGGGTCCCACGGGCCTGTCCCCACACCCTCTCCAGCCCTCAGGCACTTGGAACACGGCCATGCCCCACCGCTCTTGGCCCCTCTGCCACTCACCACCAGAGTTGAGGAAGCGCTTCCCCGTGCCCACCTCAGGGTACTGCTCCGCCAGCCCCCACTCAGGCCAACAGAAGCCCTCTGCAGAGAAGAGCAGGCGGCTGCCACTCTGGACAAACTTCTTCAGCAGCTCCGAGGGGCTGCCTGCCAAAATCACATCGTAGCTAGGCATGGAAGGGGAGAATGAGCAGGAGGCCACTAGGAACCTCAGCATCCTTATCCTTCCTCACGTTCCCCCTCCTTTCTCCCCAGCCCCAGCCCGTTTACCTGTCCACAAACATGATGACCATATCCTCCCGGTCTGCATATTTCTCCATTTCCTTCCTTAGCCACCTGACCTTCTGCCCTCCACCAACGGTTCGGGCCACATCACCCCCTCGCCACTCCTCTCCCAGGCCCAGGGTCTGTGGGGGAGACCCGCCATGCCAGGGAAGGGCTCAGCTGGCCAGGATTGGGGGGAGCTCCTGACCAGGCTCACCGTGGAGACCCAGACATCCAGCCCTCAGCCCACCCCTCCTGCAGGGACCCCTTCCCAGGGGCCTGAGGGCTTCCCCCCTCACCCGCACAGTGTAGTTGAAGAACTCAGCAGACTGCAGGAAACGCCGGTATCCCTCCGTCTCAGCTGTGGCCACGGTGATCACCAACAGCTTCTCTGTCACCAGTCGGGAATTGGTACTTGGGACCCAGCCACCCCCAGCTCCGTGCCCCACGTGTCTCGCTCTCTGCAGGCGCCCTCCACCTCCCTCTGCCTCTACTATCGTCGCTTTTCTCTTCTTTCCCGTTCCCTCTTAAACTCTTCCCACCCCGGGTCACTGCGACCCCAGTGAGAGCAGGGTGGGAGTGACACCAAGAAATTCGGGGTCAGCTCGCACGGGGAGGCTGGAAGTCCCAGTTCAGGGTGGGGAGTGGCCGAGGGGCCGCGAGATTCAGTCTCAGGGAGCGCGCTGGGCGGGGCAGAGGCTGGACACCCCCGGGAGCCCCCGGCCCCCTCTCGGACCAGGTTGGCAGACACGTCAGCCCGGCGCCCACTCGGCCGGGCCGGCCCTCCCCGGGTTCTCACCTGGATTGACGGGGCTGCTGCCCCGGGGCCGGTCGGAGGCTGAGGCGGCAGGAGGCGGCGGCCGCAGCAGCAGCAGCAACGGCAGCAGGAGCCGGGATCCCGGGCCCGGCGGGGCCATGGCGGGGAGCGGGCCGGGACGGCACACAGGTCCGCACCGGGCTCGGCTGTGCGCCTGGATCCCAACTCTGGGGAAGGAGGAACCCGGGCTGCTGTGCGGCCCGCCGCGAGGAGGAGCAGGGCTGGGGCTCCGCCCTGGAAAAAAGGCGTACCCGGAGGCTACAGAAAACTCGAGATGCTGGCGCCGCAGACAAGGCGAGGATTGTCCCGGGCGCCCGGCCGGGGGCGGGGGAGGGCGGGGGCTCGGGCCGGCTAGCAGGAGACCGGGACTTAGGTCCGAGCCAGCCGGGCCGTCTGCCCACCTGACACATGTAGAAACTGAAACCCGGAGAGGGGAAGTGACCCCGCGCAGAGGGTCTGGCGGGACGCGGAGGCGGGTCCTTGCCACAGCCCTGCCCGGCACAGCCGGGCGGAAGGCCGGGAGAGCGAGGGTCTGGGGGCGCGCGGAGCGGGGACGAGTGGAGGAGCGGGGGCGGCAGGGAGGCAGAAGGTTGCGGAGTCTGCGGCGGGACTGGGGCCCGGGGCAGCTAGGGGACTGAGCTTTTGGCAGAGGGCCACCAGGGACCTCTCGGATTGCCCACTAAAGCTTCCCACTTTCTTTAACAGTCCGGCCCACCACTTCTGCCCCGGGAGAAGCTCCAGGGGCTGCCCCTGTGACGATGGCACCTTCAGAAGAACCAAAGGAAAATAACGTTTTTCGAAAGACCCTCTGCACCACCTCTTTAAAGTGACCCACAAAATTTACACAACCACACTGAGGACGGAAGTAGTTTTGCCCCTATAAAACATGGCGGAAAGCTTTCTTGTCTCCAAGGGAACATTACGATAAAGAGTATAAGCGGTGAGGAATCGTTCTGCGCACGCGCAGAAGTACGTGCCGCCGGAAGTGATGATGCCCCACCTAAGCCGTAGGTTTCAGTACGCGTGCGCAGTAGGCTTTTCCGGCAGCTGTGTTGTGCAAATGGTGGAGAAGAAAACCTCGGGTATGTGAACCCCCTGCGGTTCGCCCCCGTCCTCCTCCCAAGTCCAAACCAGGCCCAGAATTTGCTCACCCAGTTATTCGTCTCAAATCCCTTCCCCAACCCTCGGGTTCTGGCATTGGGGCAGCCCCCAAACCACGTTTTATTGACGCCTGCTCCAAGCTGGGTGCAGGGGATGGAGAGAAGAAAGATCCCAGTTATCCGAGAACTGGCTTGCGGGGGCGGGGGCGGGGTGGGATGGGGGACAGACACGCAGACCTACCACTGCATTTCAGAGTGATAGGCGCTATGGCAAAGGGAGGCCGCGCAGTGCCTGGGCGCGGGGAGGAGTGGCACCCAAGCCAGCTTCTGGGAAGGGGGGGGGGACCGGGAAGGCTCGGAAGGAAAAAGAACAAAAACGCTTTAATTGAGTCTTGAAAGTCGAATTACAATTTCGCTTGGTGTACATGCACGGGAATTCCTCTCCAGCAGCAGGAACGGTACGTGCAAAGGCAAGAAAGAAAAAGCAAGTCGCTTAGGAAGCCAAGTTCACAGTTTGGAGCTTGCAGAGAAGTAAGAAGGGCCCGGAGGACTGGGAAAAGGTTACGTTTTGAAAGGCGTTATATGCACTGCCGAGGAGTTTTATAGTGAGGCAGCGGAGAGCCGTCAAAGGCTTTTAAGGCAAGGGAGTGACCAAAGCAATATCTTTTACAACAGCAGTTTCGGCTTCAGTGCAGAGGATGGATTGGAGGAAGTAGAACAACACTAGCCAGCAGAACTTTCTGGATGATGGGAATGATCTTAGTCTGTGCTGTTCAGTATGGGATATTAGCCACATGTAGCTCTTGAGCACTTGAAATATGGCTAGTGCAACTGAGCGATTGAATTTTAAATTTTAATTTTTTAAATGACAATATCATTTGCTGTCCTAGAAGCGTGGCTGACCAGACTTTTATTTTAGCCTTCCTGTCCGATGGGAATATTCCAACTCCAGCAATTTCTTGGAGTGAGGAGCAGCCTGTGCAGGAAAACTAACATTGGAATTGGGCTGACTTTAGATAAATTAGGACTACAGTTTGCAGCCTTGGTTGTATATGAGAATCACCTGGAGACTGGAGGAGAGCTTTTCATTTATTTATTTATTTATTTTTTTAAGAGACAGGGTCTCGCTATGTTGCCCAGGTTGGTCTGGAACTCCTGGCTTTAAGCAGTCCTCCCACCTCTGCCTCCCATAATTCTGGGATTACAGGAGTGAGCAAGCACACACTTATTGGATCTTAATTTGTCTAAATTTAAATTTAAATAACCACATGTGACTAGTGGCTACCTTATTGTATAGCACAAGTTTAGAGACTGGAAGTCCAGTTCAAGTTACCGAATAGTGCAGATAAAAAGAGATGAGGGTCGGGACTGTGCTAGATTGACTTTCAGTAAATCCAGTAATGTCACTGTTTTCTTAAAACCCCTCACTGGATCTCTATCACTCTCGTCATAAAATGCCCCAAATGCAAATTCCTTTAGGCACTTGAGACTCCTAATGATCTGCCTCTTTTATATTCCTCCCCTCCCCTACTTTATACACCAGCCCTACTGAACAAAACAGTGTTTTGAAGTCACCACAGTCTCCCATCCAGGCCTTCTCTCATGTTGGCACTGAGGCCATAAACGCTCTGCTCTCTTCCCCAACCAGGCTATTCATCAATTAGGGCTTAACCTAGACTTAACCTTCTTCTGGGAAGTCTTCCCTGACTGCCCTAAGGGCAAGTCAGGTGTTTCTGTCTTGTGTTCTGTTGCACTTTGTACTTCCCTCTCCTAGCATATACTGTGCGTATTGTGCTTGTGTGTTGACTCGTTTGTGTTCCACACTAGACAGTACGCTCTTGCATTCCCAGAACCCGCCACGTGGGAGGAAGACAGCGTATATATGGTATGGTGATCAAGATCATGTGTTTCGATGCTGGGCAGTTCTGGGTTTGAGCTATGCCACTTACAAGCAGTGTGAACTTTGGACTGTTTCTTAACTGGGGATGATGATAGCTATCTCCTAGGATTGTTGTGAGGGTTAGATGGTTCAGTTTATGCAAAGCTCTTAGTTAATACCTGGCTCATAGTAGGCGCCCGGCAAGTTTTTGCTACTGGTGCTGCTGCTATTAGTATTATGGTTCACGGGCACTGAAACAAATATTTATTGCGTAAAGAGATACTTTGTGGAGTAGTATCAGAACCTGGTGAGCAGCTAATATGCTAATGAGGAAAGAGGTTTAAAATAATTCCTAGGTTTCTGGTCTGGACATCTGCATAGGTGGTTCCGTTGACTTAGAGTCTGCAGGAGGAGAAGCAGACTTTACGTGGGGAGATTTTTAATATTGACTTGCAGCATCAGTGGGGCCATCGGTGGTTTCCTGCAGCAGCTGCATGGCCAGTTCCAGAGCTGAGGAGAGGGTTGTGGGTCGAGAGAATCATTTTGGAGTCATTTGCTCGTGGGCGATAGTCAGAGCCCTGTGTTTGGATTAGAAATCCCAGAAAGAATGTGTGGACTGAACAGGAGACGAGGGACAGCCACCTTTGTAGAGACAGGGAGAGCAGCCAACTGGAAAACTTTGCCAGACCTGGAGGAGGAGGAAGAGGACAGAAGTCCCGTCAAGGAGGCAAACAAAGGAGCTCTGTCAACCCGGGGAAGGTAGTCAGCACAGTCACAGAGTGCAGGGAGCTGCAATCAGCAGGAGTCTAGAAATGCACACTGGAGTTGGCCCTAGGAGGTCACCAGCGCCCTGAGTGTGGGTGGTCCCCACCGGCTGGTCAGGTGGGGGTCAGACTGATGGGGTTGAGGAGCGGATGGGAGGTGAGGACACATCACGTGGCCACCCTCAAAGGAGAGTAGCCGTGAGGGTGGGAAAGACCTGTGAGAGTGCAGCAGGCTTTTCTGTGGAAGGGAGTGTGCCAGCTGAGGAGAAAGGGTTGAGGATGCCGGAGGGAGGGGAGGAACTCGAGCTGGATGGAGGGGCTGGGTTTAGTGGTGGGGCTTGGGCAGGGGGTGCTTCCACTTGGAATCCTGTTTGCTGGTGGGCTCATGGATGGGCGTGCCTACATCTGGATGGACCCAGACTCCTTTGGGGTAGGAAATGAGATTACTGAGCAGTAGGGCCACATGCATTAAGGTCCCAGTAGAGCCTGGAAGCCCTGAGTGCATAGTGGCCTCCAAAGTCCTCAGGGTCGTGTGATTCCTGCTTCTGCCAGCAGCGAGATGTCTCCGGGGGGGGGGGGGGGGGGGGGG
>JAQIFY010005118.1:0-11287 GCA_028533085.1 Varecia variegata | reverse complement strand
CTCACTCCACCTGCCCCAAACCGCACACTGCCCTGCGGGTCCTCAGGAGACTTCGGGCCCCAACCACATCCGCGCCCCTCAGGCGGCCTCCAGCTCCTCCTGCAGAGCCCCCAGCCCGGCCCAGCCGTCCCCACAGGGGCTCAGGTGGCCCAGAGCACCACAGCTGGCCTCGCCCCTGCAGGAGGCTGGACCTACCACCAGGACCACCCCTGTGGCCCAGGCCAGGCCCGGCGGGGGCAGCAGCTCAGTGGGGAGGCGGGGCCCTGGCCTCTCTGCTCGCTGCCCCCCAGGTCCCTGCACACAGCAGTGGTGCCCCCGCCCTTGGAGCGCTGTTGGGACCGCGGGGTGCAAGGGCCGAGACCCGGCACACGGCAGGCGCTCGCCGGGCCTGTGTGGGCCAGGAGGGACGACAGGACCGAGGAGAGCCACGGCCACCAGCCCACTCTACAAGACAGGAGCCAGCACCCTGCACTGCACGGCTGCCAGCCTCGGTCCGAGAGAAGCCTGGCGCATGGACACACAAGGACAGATAAGTGCAGGGGCAGGGCCACCCCCGGCTGGGGGGAGGCCACAGGAGGGCTCCATGCTGACACCCCGAGGAGGATGCCCAGGGCCCTGCTCAGCGCGGCCGCTGCCTGCCAGGAAACAGGAGACCCAGACCTCCCCTGGCCTTGGGCGGGTCTCCCCTGTCTCTGTGCCTCAGTTTCCTCCTTTCTTCCCTGGGCCCTGTAGGGGACGGTGGCGACTGCTTGAAGGATGAGGAGTCCTCGCTGTCAGGAGCCAGGGCAGTGTCGGTGTGATTTTGTGTTTACGGTGGAGACCGATCCTGTCCCAACACAGCGGGCAACACGGCCTCACAGCGGCACTGACAAGAGACCAGGGGCAGCTCCGCATCCTGCCTCTCCCTGGGGGGCTGGAAAATCAATTTAATCTTCCAACAAGCCCTCGAATCACACCCACAGCCTTCCCGCTTGTGCGCACATACGCGGGTGCCTACAGGTGCCACGGCCCCCCCACAGCAGGGGTGCAGGGACTGCACACGCCCTGCCCACTGACCCCAGGGCACGGGGGACAGCCCGGCACCCGCCCCAGGTCTGGCCCGGCCCCCTGAAGCCCCTTCCTGTTCTGATACTTCCTGGCCTTTCCACAGCGGCTTCAGAAGGACCCTTTCCTCATCCGCCCTGCTAGAGCGGCCAGCAGCAGGGCCCTGTCCCCTGCACAGCCCCGTGGTCCCCGGCGGCCACCTCTGTGTGCAGGAGGCGCTCAGACAGTGCTCGGGGAGGGGAGGAGGGAGGAAGCAGCCACCTGCCCCGGCCCTGCGGGATCATCCCGGCCCCTGGCCCAGCGCCCCACCGGAGGGAGGCCGGGCCCACACACATATGGCGGAGATGATTTAAACATCTGAGAGAAGCGACTCGCCCCCCGCACGTCTGGGCGCCTCCTCCGACTATTTTTACTTTATCAGATTGTGAGTCGGGCCAGGCGCGGTGGCTCACGCCTGTTAATCCCAGCACTCTGGGAGTCCGAGGCGAGAGGATCGTTTGAGCTCAAGAGTTCGAGACCAGCCTGAGCAAGAGTGAGACCCCGTCTCTCCTGAAGAAAAAAAAAATAGAAATTATCTGGACTACTAAAAATATACAGAAATAATTAGCCGGGCATGGTGGCACATGCCTGTAGTCCCAGCTACTCGGGAGGCTGAGGCAGGAGGATCGCTTGAGTCCAGGAGTTTGAGGTTGCTGTGAGCTAGGCTGACGCCACGGCACTCACTCTAGCCCGGGCAACAAAGCGAGACTCTGTCTCGAAAAAAAAAAAAAGTGTGAGTCGGCTCCCTCGCGCCCCCCCGCAGGACCCCGAGTGGCTGTGCCAGGTGGCAGCAGGGCAGTGGGGCATCGGCAGGCCTGGCCGTCCCCGGAGAAGCCTGGGCAGGGAGCAGCAGGGACTGCCACCGCACCTGTCCAGATGTGCCCTTCTCCTCCAGCTGTGCCCCTCGCGTGGTGGGCAGCCGCCCTCGGCAGCAGAGGGAGAGTCTGGAGGGCGAGAGGCCCAGACCCCCAGCGCTGCGCGGCGGAGGGCCCCGAGGACAGCCCGGCAGGACTCCGCCCACTTGGGCCACTTTTGGCCCCACCGATGCAGCCTGTGCACAAAGACCTGGAGTGGGGGCAGGGGCTGTGCATCCTAGTGGGTGGGGACAGACTCTTGAGGGCCAGCCACGCTCTGCTGCCACACCAGTTGACCCGTCCCTGGGCCTGACCCCCAGAGCAGGGTCAGCAGAGCCGGGCCCACCCCCGCGGGGGGCACTCGCTGCTGGAGAAGGATTGGGGCCCCCACTGGGCCCAGAGGGAAGGTCACCCCATGGGGACTGGTGGACAGGATTTGTGACGGTCACAGGCGTCCAGAGCTGTCCCAGCCGCATGGGAAGGGCCAAGCATCAGGAACTCGCACTCACAGACGTCCCAAGCAGCTGGCAGTGGCGGCAAGTGGATGGGACATTCCCTGAGGCCGTGGCTCCCAGTGCCTGCCCCCTGAGGATCCCCCCCACTCTGCCCCCTCCTGCTACGGCCACGGGGCCTTGTGACTTCAGCCCAGGGAGGCCCCGACATCTGGCCTTTCTCTGCCCGCCCAGCAGAGCCGGGGCCTCCTTGCGCTGGCCGGGACGGGTCTTGGCCTCCCCGGGGCTCCCCCTAGAAAGGGCTCCCCATCCCTGCCCCTTTCCGTGCCCCACGCCCCGCCGGCGGCGAGTGGCAGCTCAGCTCACAGCAGCGGCGTTAATCACACATGACAGTCCAGTCGGTCGGGACGAGGACTCTGTTAACAGCCCATCTCACAGTTCCCCGTCCCTGGAGGTGTCCCTGGTTCCCACATCCCTGGGGGCTCCATCCCCACCACAAGCCACGGATGGCCTCCTCTTCACTCCCCGAGCAGGGCACGGCCGGCGGGGGACACACGCCTGCTGGCCGGGGGTCTCTGGAGGCAGGTGCGTGGCTCATGCTGGCCCCAGGCCACTGCCCAGGGCACCCGGGAGGAGCTGGAGAGCGAGCCAGGCTCACGGCAGCCGTGGGGCCTTTCCTGGAAGTCACAGAAGGACCCGGTCCGCCAGCTGGGAGGAGAGGGAGGGCCCACCCCAATCGAGGCAGGGGGCTGCAGCTCCACAGGGGGCCCTGGAGGCCGAGGTAGTGGAGCCAGCCCTGCCCCCACCCCAGAGCCCCGCCGGGCGGGGGAAGGAGGGTGGTAGCTGGGCAGCCGCCAGGCAGGGCAGGCGCAGCGCACAGAGGAGACGAGGAAGCGGAAGGTGGCTGGGCCGTGGGATCCGTGCCCGGGCGCTGGGCCACTCCTCCAGGCCAGGCAGCCCGGCCACCGCGAGGCCAGGAGCAGCTTCCTCGAGCTTCCAGCACCCTGTGACGTGGCCCCGCCCCAATTCCCTGCTCTGGCAGGTCCCCGTGGGTGCCTCCTGCCCTTTGGGGGCCAGCAAGGCTCTCCCTGCGTCTGCCCCGCCCCCGCTGACCCGGAGGGCAAGGGGCTGCCCGAAACCAGGGGTCTGAAAGTCGGTGCCATGGAGCTCCAGGAGGAAATGGCGCAGCTGGGACCCGGCCGATGTGACATGGAGACAGCCGAGTCCCGCGGAGTGTGCGCCTGGGCCACATGAGGGTCTGAGCAGGCGGAGGGGACCCGGCCCCGGGGCAGTGTGGCCACGTCCGGCATCAGGGGCTCCACCTGGCCCACACCCAGGCCTTCGCCTGGTGGACATGGGGCCCGTGCCCGGGCCTGCCCAGTGGTGGCTTTCAGAGGCCAGAGAAGTCACCCCATCCCGGGGTGGTGCCCAGCAACCCCACGTGGCCTGTGCCCGACCCTTTCCCACACAGGAAGTCTGTCCAGCCGGCGGGAGCCCAGGGACGAGTTGCTGGAGGCAAGATCCCAAGAGGGAACAGGCTCATGTGGTTACTCTCTGCCGTCCCCTCCCCTAGCCGCCCTGTGACTGTGGGGCCCCTGGGCTTGGCCCCTGCACCCCCCCACGCCTGCCCCAGGAAGGGCACCACCCGGGCAGGGCCAGCCCACGGCTCTCCAGAAGGTGCCAAGAGCTGGGAAACCATCGTCATCAGCTCATTAGCTGTGCAGATGGAGGCCGGACCCAGGACACCGGCCCATCTGCTCCGTCCTCCGCTGCACGTGGAGACTGCTGGGACTCGCTGCTGTGGCCGGGGGCGGGGACGGGGGGCTCTCGGCCTCTGCCCTCCCAGGACCTGGGCACTGCCCTCCTTGGCTGCACACCCCAGGTGTGTCAGGGCCCCAGGACGCGGCCAGCCCTGCCCAGTCGCAGGCAGGCGTCCTGAGCCCGGTGGCCAGCCCAGCGCGGTGGCTCCACGGAGCTCTCTGCAGGCCAGGAGGGAGCAACGTGCCTGGCCGAGCCAGGCCCGGGTGGGGCTGTGGTCAGGGGGTGGGTGCACCAGGGTGACCCAGACACACAGCGTCCTACAAGGGCCAGAGAGTCTGCCCGGCAGCCGTGTCTGCGCAGCCACGCGGCCTCCATTCATAAGGGCAGCTCAGGAGGGGGGCGGGGGGAGGGCACTTCACAGACGCCCCACGCTGCCCCTCCTGACCGTGGGGGCTCAGAGAGGGTCGGTGCCTTCTCGGGGTCACACAGGCGTCACAGGCCCCACTGTGGCCCCGGCCCCAGTCTGCCCAGCAGCGACGCTCATGTCCCCACGTGCTGGCGCAGCCCTCCCCGGGGTGACACCAATCAGAGGGCAGAACTGGGCCTGGAACAACCAGGATCCAGACAAATCGCCAGAAGGCGAGCTCCCACCTCCGCGGAAACCCAGCCCCTCACCAGGAAGTTCTTCCTGGTATCTGGCCCAAGTCACTCCTGCTGCAGCTGCAGCCTCCGGCCCCCTTTATCCTCTGTCTCCCCCACTCTGGCCCAGAGCCAGCGCTGTGTTTGGGGCAGACAGAGACCCTGCCCCAGAGAGGCTCTGCCCACTCAGTCTGAAGACTCCTGCTCAGGAACCCCAGGAGCAGTCCTGCTCCCCCCTGAGCTCCTTGTGGGGCCAGCCAGGCAGTCCCAGGGCTCTCTCCACCCCACCGGGCTGCCCTGCCAGGCCATGCCCAGCCCCCCGGTCAGGAAAGTGTGGCAGGAACTCTCCAACCCCAGGTGCCGGGTGCTGGCGCGGCAGCCTTTGACACCGGAACCCCAGCAAACAACAAGCCCTGGGAGGGAAGGCGTCTGCCCTGTCCGTGGTGCTGACTGAAACCCAGGGCCGCCTCCACCGCCCTGGCTGAGAGGGGCGGGGTGGGGCTGGGCCAGAACAGCCCCAGGGCCCCAAAAGCCTGAGCCCACCAGCCCCGACACCCCCAGAAGTGCCCCCTCCAGGCAGTGGTATCTGCTGGGGGCAGGCGGTTAGTCAGGGACTGTGTTGGCACGGCTGGGGCCACCTCCTCCAGCCGCCCACCTGGACTGCCTGGACCCCCTCTGCAATGTCAGCATGGGGGCAGCCGATGCGGGTGGGGGGTGAGGGGTGTGCAGCTGTTGGTGGGCAGTGGGCCACAGGGCCGTGCTCCTGGAGACCCTGCAGGGAGGGGGCACACGCTGCCTGTGAGGGGTCAGGGGTCACAGTGAACAGCTCTAGCCCTGGGCTCCCAGCTGGGACGGCCACAGCTCCTGCACAGGGTCCCTCCTGCCCCCTTACCTTGGTCCTGGCTGAGCCCGCTGGGGGGCCCAGGCTCTTCCATGGCCCGCGGGCACCAACCCCAGTTACTGGCACAGCCCGAGGGGGCCTGGGCCCCGCGCTGGCCCCTTGCGCCCCCCGAGCCCCAACCTGAGCTAGGGCACCCGGCACACGGTGCCCATGCCCAACCCAAGCCGTGCCGCCGCCGCCTGCAAAGACGGGCAGGGGAGGGCGGGGCGAGGCGCTGCTGGGCCCGCCCCACGCGAGGGAGCCCCACCCACCCTTAACCCTCGGCTGCCCAGCTCGGGCCCAGCGGCCACTGTGCACGGGAGGCAGTAGGAGGGCAGGGGTCTGGGGTGGGCACCCAGCCAGCTCCAGAAGGGGAGGGCACGGCGCTCACTCCTCCCACAGCGGCTCCAAAGACCACCCACCGTCCGTCCTGCCCTCCCCTCCCTCCAGGCCGGCCTCTCCTTCAGAGGGGTCTGCAGCCCCTAGAGGCGGGAACCAGACACTCCCTGGCTGGTCCCCCACCACCTCCAGGACCCTCTGTCATTGCACCCCCAGCCTGGGGGCTGGGTCCCAGACAGGTCGCCCCACCCCAGGAGGGTCTCTGAGAAGGACCCAGCACTTCCAGGGGTCACTGAGGTGACATTTCACCAGCCGCCCTGGCAGGGATGTGAGTCCACCCTTGGGGAGGCTGAGCCCCAGACGGAGGCAGCTGCTCCAGCCTCGGTGCCCCGACTCCACCTCCCGACCCCACCACGAGTGCCATGAGCCCCGTCAGCCGCGGCCTGTGCCAGCTGCCCGCCCCGGAGCCCACTCCCTCCCCAGCCGGCAAGCTCTGCCTCCTGCCGGCGTGTTTTGATCTCACTGGCTGCATCCAGCATCTGAGGAAAATAACACTTTGCAGACCAACAGAGAGACTCCGTCTGAGTGGCATTCCCAAAGGAGCCACATCTGCCTGAAGCCCCGTCCCACGGGGGCTCAGCCCCTGCAGCCCAGAGGGTGGCCTGGGCGGTTTGTGTGGACACTGGGCCGGGGTTTGGGCAGGGCAGGCGGGGCTGCCCCAAGGTGTGACCGTCTCTAGCCAGGAGAGGCCCCAGGTGTGGAGGCGGAGGAAGCTGCCATCAGCAGCCACCACCACCTGGGCCCTGAGTCCTGCCCAGGGAAAGCCCCTGCGCCTGGCTGCCTGGTGCCCTTAAAGGGGCAGCCCCCGTGTCCCCCTACGGGGCCCTCGCTGGGCTCCGCCCTCACAGTGGACAGTTTCTGCCATGGCCACACCCAGCACCGCCAGGGGCCCAGGGCCTGTGTCCACCCCCTTGGGGTGGCATCATCCCTCGGGCACCAAGTCTGAGTGAGGGTCCCGGCTGGCCATGGCAGCAGATGTGCCGGGGCTGGGGGCTCTGCCTGGCCCGGCGGCAGGTGCCCAGGCAATGACACTAAGCCAGGAGTGACGGGGGTCCCAGCACCCACCCCCACACCTGGGCTGGGATAGCCCCTCACGAAAGCACCGGCAGCCCCAAGCCTCAGAAAAGGAGAAACTGAGGTAGGCGAGAAGGGGGAGGAGCCGGAAGGCAGACACCCCAGACAGCCCCGAGGGGAGGCACGCGGGGCCCAGCGTGGGGAGGAAAGGCCCTGCGCCTCCCGAGAAGCTGGGCAGGACTCAAGTTCAGGTTCTGAGGAACAGTCCACCCGTCAGCCCCGCCCCCCACGCGGCCCCAGCTGATTTCCAGCCGCTGCGTTTAAAGGCCGTGATTAAAAGCCGCCCGCTGCACATGTTAATTTGCTTAAGATTCTCATCTCCTAAATCTTCTTTCTGGGCGTTTAAGCAGAATTCTGCCTTTGAGCACATTTGGCCTGGCGGGTGGCAGTGGAAGAACCAGCCGGGAGTTTAATTTTCTCCTTGTTTGAAGAGGACGACCGGGAGCCAGCGTGGGCCCTGCCCGCGCCCTCCCCGCACCCGCAGCTGCACGTGCTCAGGTGCGTGGGCACCGCCCCCCGGGAGCCCCGCTCTGCCCCCAGGCCACACCGCCCCACTGCAGCCCGGGCTCCCTCTCTAACCTCATCCTGTGGCCCAGAGCCCTCTCCTCCGGCCCTGCCTGCTGCTCCTGACCCCGTAGGGCCACCTATGCGTGGGTCCATCCGTGGGTTCGCAAGCATGGCCAGCAGAGAGGCTGGAGAACACCCTGCCCTGAGACAGGGCGAGCCTGGATCTTGGACCAGAGCCCTGGGTTCTCAGCCAGGCCAGGAGGTGGACAGATCTCGCCGCTGCCTCCCCTCGTGCCTCAGTTTCCTCGATGTGCCATGGGAACACTGCATACACGTTACCCAGGCCCGAGCTCTGCACCAGGCAGCAGCCACTCCACCTGCCCCTCCCGGGATCCAGCCACAGCCGAGCTGGCCCCGGGGCCCTGCCGAGCCCCTTGCTGAGCCCCCTGCCGCCTTCTGCACAGAGCTGACCCCGAGGGTCCTGGGTCCCTGTGCCATGAGCCCGAGGCCACCTGCACTAGGTGCTGCCCCGACATCTCACGCTGCCCACTCCAGGTCCTACAGTGTCTCCATCTGGTCTCTCTCAGCTGGAGGGGGCCTCCTTGTCCTACAGACTGGACAGGGGTCCCACGAGGGGCAGGGAGCTGCCCCCATCCCACGGAGGGTGGCGGCAGAGTCCGGGCAGATGCAGCCCCGAGCCCCCGAAGCTTGCTGTCCACTTACAGGTTCACGACTCCCGTGGAGAGTGCGAGGCAGCCCCCGCCCGGCAGTCCCGCAGCACGAGCTCCTTGCCCTCTGATCGCCAAGGAAACCATGCCAGGACGGCCCAGTCCGGCTGCCCCTGCACCCAGGCCCCTCTGCTGGCCGGGGGGCAGCGCTGTGCACAGTTGGGGTCGCAAGCCGGGGGTCACCGCCTGGTCCCCACAGCGGCTCCCAGGCGAACCCCCCGCAGGAGCCCAGCACTGTGTGCTCCGGCACTGACGGCAGCAGGGTGTGGTTGGCACACTCCATGTCGTCACAGGGGCAGGGCTCCGCCCACCCGTGTGCCCCTCTGGCTTCAGTTTCCCCGAGTTGAACTGGGGGGACAGCAGCTCCCCAGGGGCCTGGCCAGCCTGGGCCCCAAGCTGCGCCACGGAGGGAGGGCCCAGGGGAGGCCAGCTGCACTCAGTGGGGGCGTAGCTGGGCCAGAACTTCGTGCACCAAAGGTCCCAGTGCGATGTCCCCTTGCTGGCCCCGCTGTTGGGAGGGGCCCAAGAGCACTGATCTCGGGGCCGCAGGCCCTGACCGGGCCCCAGACAGCACCCCCAGGGGCAGGGAGCCGTGAGAAACCGCCTCCGACGGCGGGGCAGGGCCTTACGGGCACCTGGGATCTCGGCTTCCGACTTCTGTCCCACATAAATCTCCAAGGAAACGCTTCCTGATGACCTGCTACGACAGACTGTCGGCCGCAGTCCAGCTCGGCACATTCGGCAGGCGGGGGCTCCGCAGTCTGCCCGCCACCACCGTGCAACCCGGGGTCGCAGCCAGGGCCCCCACGCGTCCCCGTCCTGCTCCTCGGAGGCCCCCAGAAGCCAACGGGCCAATCTCTTTGCTTGTCAGATTGGGAAGCTGAGGCAGAAGAGTCTTGCCCAGGGCCTCACGGCCAGGCGGACCCCACAGCTCCCCCGAGGGTGGGCTGGTCGCACGGCCCTGCGGCCCCTCGCGTGTGAGCGCCACGCCCCCCCCGGCCAGCGGCAGAGGCTGTAATTACCTCTCAGAGCGCCAGGCGCGTGTACAGCCGGAAATGCGAGCCCCTCCGGTGACAGACGGCGCTGACAGCCCTGCCGCTGGGACAGACACAGCCCCGCAGCCGCACTGGGGACTGGGGACGTCGTATCAATTATTCAGCATCGAAGCCAGTTGTTGCCGTCTCGCCTGGCTCGAGGGCTCAGTCCGAGCTACGGCCTCTGCCAGGACACGCCGACCCCCCGAGGCCAGCACCGACTCACCAGTGCGGCCCAAGCAACCTCCTGCCCGGGGAAGCGGCCGGGGGCAAGTGGCACCCAGGGTGAGGCAGGAGACGCCTGTCTTTGGGCACACCTTCCCCACGAGGCCTTGTCGTGTCCCCAGTAAAAGACCCCCTAATCCCTCGGCCCCAGGTCCCCACGGGGCCACCCAGTGATGCGCTGAGCCCGGGGCTCGGTCCTAGGGGCAAACGTCACAGAGGACACACGCCCGCCCAGGAGGAGACAGACCGGTGAGGACCTGGCCTGACCGTGGCCACCCGACTGACCGCAGGCCATGGGCACGAGCAGGGGCCAGGTGGGGTGTGGGCAGCAGTGAGGTGCCACCAAATGGCGTGGCCAGTGCAGGGGCCAGAGCGGGTCTGGGACGATGTCCTGAGACAGCGGGACCCACGCAGACATCGGAACCAGAGAGGAGCACAGCAAGCGGGGGGACGGCGCGGAGACCCGGGGGGGAGGTGCTGTGTCTGGGCCTGGCAACCCCCCTGCCCCACGCCCCCGTGTCAGCCCCCAGACGAGGGCACCCGCCTGCCCGGGACACCCCACGCCTGGGGAGTCAGCAGATGGGTTCGAAAGGAACGTCCCCAAATTCCGAGGCAGCAGAACAGAAAGAACAAAGAAGACAGAGCAAGAACCACAGGACCTGAGGTCCACGGAGGAGGAGGAGGCAGCCGGGGGAGGCGGTCTGGGCTGTGGCTGTCCCTGCCACGTCCCTCTGAGGCAAGAGAACCGTCCTTGGAGGTGCCGGCCCGGAGAGGGGCCCAGGGCAGCTGCAGGGCCGGGGAGCCCGGAGGCCCCCACAGACGGGCTGCACACCCCCCACCCCACACCCGGCGCTGCCCCGGCCACGGCTCGCCATGCGTCTCCCTCCTCGCCCGACCCGACAGCCCTGCTGTGGGCTCACGCCCGGCCAAGGTCGGCGGGTCAGGGTCCCGCCCCAGGCTGCGGAGCCCTGTGGGCCTGCGGGAGCTCGCGCTGCCCTCGCTGCCCGGCCTGACCTAGATTCTGCGCCCGCACGCGGCAGCCATGCAGAGCCTCGGCCGGCCTGGCGCAGAGGTGGGCAGGATTCCAGGGCCCCAGGCGCAGCTCCGGCCCCGAACTTACCCGCGAGCTCTGCTCAGAGCTGCCCACCACCTGCCCTCCCCATGCAGAGCCCGGGATCCCTCCCAGGGAGGGCACTGGGCAGACCCCTGAGCCCCCGCACACCGGGCTGGGCCCCCAGCCGCCAGGCCCCGCAGAAGGGGAGCCCACCGCGGCCCTGAGACACCCTTCCACAGCCCTGCACCGAGGGTCCGAGGCTCAGAGAGGCCGTGAGACCTGCCAAGGCCACACAGCTGGTCTGGGTGCAGCCTGGGCTCGGAGCAGCTCCGCCGGCCCTACTGCCAGTCCTTGCACCTGTGTGCCGCGACAGGCCACGTGGACACCTGCACCTACTAAAAATACGAAATCCTTGAAAGCAGGAGCAGGTGCGCCTGCATGCAAATGTATGCAGATGAGCCCCTGCCTCGGTGCCCAGGCCGGAGGGGGCCCTGCAGCCCCACCCCAGGCCAGGGCCGCCCCCCACACCCCTCCCTGCCCTCCTCCCTCCTGCCTCCTCCCGCCCCAGCTGTCAGCCAGCGTTCATCCAGCTCCAGC
>JAQIFY010005117.1:0-11287 GCA_028533085.1 Varecia variegata | reverse complement strand
TTTTTTTTTTTGAGACAGAGTCTCACTCTGTTGCCCAGACTAGAGTGCCGTAGCGTCAGCCTAGCTCACAGCAACCTCAAACTCCTGGGCTCGAGCAATCCTCCTGCCTCAGCCTCCTGAGTAGCTGGGACTATAAGCATGTACCGCCATGCCCGGCTAATTTTTCTATGTATATTTTTAGCTGTCCAGATCATTTCTTTCTATTTTTTAGTAGAAACGGGGGTCTCACTCTTGCTCAGGCTGGTCTCGAACTCCTGACCTCGAGCGATCCACCCGCCTCAGCCTCCCAGAGTGCTAGGATTACAGGCATGAGCCACTGCACCCGGTCAGCAATTTCTTCCATTGATTTAATCCATTTTTCTCTATTTTGTTTTTTCGTTTTCTTTTTTTTACGCAAGTAATCATGTTTTTCTAATGTCTTTGTCTGCTAACTCCAATGTAAGTATCATCTTGTTGTCTGCTTCTATATTGTTTTTTCCCTGTCAATTATCAGTCACATTTCCTTGCCATTAGTGATCTTATATCCATACCAGACATTGCATATAGAGGAATCATAAAACCACAGGTATTATCTTTCTCCAGAGATGTTGCCTATTCCTTCTGTTATGCACAAAATATCTGGCATTAAAAAAATACCAGATGAGTGAAATGGCAAGGAAATATGACTGATAGTCAACAGAACAAAGGATAATAGAAGTATCCCACATATGGTCCCTATATTGGGTTCAGCAGGCAAGGACTTTGAAATAACTATGATTAATACATGTATTAATCAAGATTCTCCAGAATAACAGAAACAATAGGATTATATATGTGTGTGTTATATATACAAGTATATTAATATATATGCAACTTCACTCTCTCTTTCAGTCTATCTATCTATCTATTGAGAGATTTTAGGGAATTGGTTCACTTGATCATGGAGACTGGCAAGTCCAAAGTCTGCAGGGTGGCCAGGCCGGCGGGAGACCATGGGAAGAACAGACGTTAGAATTCAAGTGCAAATGCCATCTGCTGACAGAACTCTCTCTTGCTCTGGGGAAGTGAGACTTTGGCTCTATTGAGGCCTTCAGCTGATTAGATGAAGCCCGCTTGCATTATGGAGGGTCATCTGCTTTACTCAAAGTCCACTGATTTTAATGTTAATCTTGTCCAAAAAATACCCTCACAGAAACATCCAGAATAATGTTTGACCAAATATCTGGCACTGTGGCCCTGCCAAGTTGACACATAAAATTTGCCATCATAACATGTTTAAGAAGTGGAAGAAAAGTTTGACAAAGCAGATGAAAGGATGGAGAATTTCAATAGAATATTAACACCTATAAAATGAATCAAGGGCTGTCTCTATTTCTCAGCTCAGTATTTCTGCAGTTGTTTCATCTGCTAATGACGGGGCCTGGTCACCTCTTTCCCTAGTTCCTGGAATAGCCCAGTACGGTTAGTGAGGCTCCAGCAGTCATGGAGTGTCTGCTCGCAGGTTCGTGGGCTTCTATCCAGGTCCGTGCTTTCTTAACACAAACTGCATCTTCCTGCCTCTTCTGTCAGATGCTACTTTAGGGTGAGTTTCGCCTCTGTACAATGCTATATTGGGGTCACTATTTCATAATATCTTGGTGATACTTAAATTATTTTATTTTACCTCTTTACATTAACATTTTAATTTCATTTTGTGTATTAAAAATACTCCTTACGTTGATATATAAACTTCTGTAGCCGTAAGTATTTTCTCTTGATAATTACTAGGCACTTCATGCATCACACTTTTTTGGGTGAGATGGTCCTCATTATCATCGAAAAATATAGATTTATCTAATCCCCCACCCTTGCCTCTGGAATTTAAATTAAAAGCCCTCCTGGTAAAGCTGAGTTGTCTCCTGCCAAATTCATTATTCTATTTCAGGGAATTATGAGATGTTCTCTGCCCTTGTTACGAGATCACCTCTGATAGCACAGGCACATTTCCAGAAAAGCAAACCTTATTTTCCTTTAGTATCATTTACCTAGCCAGCTGTCTGCTTCACAGATCCTTTTTATATTTTCCAAAGACAAAAAAGGAAGCAATGAAAACAACACCTGTGGCCCCAAGACCTTCAGTTTCCTACCTAGGATGTCAGGGTTAATAGAGATATGAAAAAAATTATTTGGAACCCTACATTAATACAATTGTATATACCGTCCTCCCCTGGTTTGGTAGATTTTAAGTTTAGAAAACATTCTTTTTTCGTAGTGTAACATCTTTAAAAGTAAAGCAATATCCCAGCCCCACCTCCACCCCAGTCCTCTGAAACCCCCACTGCACGATGACACGACATTTTTTCTTTAAGATTGAATATGAAAGCCTCAACCATCGCATCAAGCCACAGATCAATCACAGCCACCACACAGAGAAAATTACCATTTGGCAACATCCATCATCTTTAAAGTGCTACCCACATCTAACGCCACCTGAGCCAGCATCCATTGTTGCCGCTTACTTCTTTCCCCAGTGAGTCCACGAGTCAACCAAAGGTCTTACTTCCTTTATTGGAAGAAGACAGGAGCACAGACATGCTTTTATGAGGGGAAACTGTTTCTTTCCAATCGTGGAGTCTCTCAGTGCTAGCTCCCTACTCACCTCTGATTTTTATGAAGTCAATAAAGAACTGAAGCTCTCCTTGTTTATTTGTTGACCTCATCTCCCTTCCCTTTGTACCACTGATTTTGCAAAAGAGAGCTATAGCTATGGATAGAGGAAATTGTTATCTATAACCTGAAATAAAGAAAAAAATGTAGGCTGCATTTGTATTATATTTGGTTCATGACAATGCCATAATGCAATCCCACAATAAACAAAAAAACTCACTCGGGACTCTTGAACTTGCTTAGTGATTCTCAGTTTTCTTCATCTCTGATGGATAGCAGCCTCACTCCCTGAACTCCCAGGTATCAGGCACCTCTTCCTGCTATAAATAAGAAGTCTTATTTGCAACTGGAGGTAAATGCACACTCCCAGGTTTTGTATGACCCATGAGGCAATAATTTATTTTTATTTTTATTAATTTTTTTTTACATTTTAAATGGTTGCAAACAAATCAAAAGAAGAACATTTCATAACACATGAAATCACATGAAATTCAAATCTCAGTGTCTGTAAATAAAGTTTTATTGGCACACAGCCACACTCATTCATTTACATATTGTGTATGGATGTTTTTAAATGGCAAAATTGAGTATTTGCAACAGAGACAATTTGGCCTGCAAAGCCTAAAGGATTTAGTATCTGGCCTTTACAGAAATAGTTTGCCAACCTCTGTTTCAAAACAGAAATTGACCTAAGAGAGAGCGCTTATCTATACCCACGTTAACTCACAATCTCATACAAATCGGCATCAACGTCATCTCACATGATTTCTCATGCTGCTCAGAAAGCCTCTGAGTGTGTAGTCCAACACCATTTGCATTGCCCACTGCAGCTACCCCAAGCCTTTTAATTTTCTCAAGGTCCCAATCTTCCCTTGCCACCCTTCACACTCCCACCAGCTGACTTCACGTTCTATTTCACATGGAGTAATTAGGGCAACATGTATGAACTGCTTCTCCCTCCCCTCCGCTTATCTGCGTCTGGCGTATGGACATCTCACCTTAGCAGTCAAGACATATCCCTCCATCTACGTCTATTGCTTTCTCCTTCAGGATTTTATGCCATCAAATATCCCTGCTTTCCTCTACGTCTTCAACCTTGACGAGCTTAATTTTGTGACAACACATAAATGTGATTTTTTAAAGAGAAAAATGAGGATAAGAATTTTAAAAATTATCTCAGCTCCATGTTTTCCTTTAGCCACAATTATTGCCCTCATTTTTCTCACACCTAACCTACTTGCAAGCGTACTCTGTATTCATATTCAGTCTTTCAAACATCCCCTTCCACTTCTCAGCCCACACAGATCTTAGAAAGGCAGGGACGGGCATAAAATCTAAAAGAATATAAGGTTGGCAGGAGGAGTCAGGCCCCAAATGACCTTAAATTCCATGGCTAAGGACTTTGAACTTAATCACAAGAGTGAAAGGCAGCCATTGAAACACTTCAACCTTATTTCCTGTCTATTCTGTTCTCTGATGTATTACCTGTGTGTGTGGCCCCCTCACATACTTTGCAAGAAGCCCCTGCCCTCTGAGTTACAACAGAGGATCTACAAACACTCAGTGGACCTATAGGTTGAGATGATGAGTCTTGTGTTCACATAGAAAGACTTGAAAATCCTGGTGGGTTATCAAAAAAAGATATAATCTGATAGATGTTTCAGAAAGGATGACTCAGGAAAGAATGAGGAATGCATTTAATTTGGTGAATCTGGAAGCAAAGACATGAGTTAGGATCCTATTAAAATAGTCCAGATGGGGAAAAGGCTTCAACTTTATTGCAAACGATTTTATGGGGGTCACAAAAATCAGGTTAGAAATGAAACTGAGCTCTTTGGGGAAAGATGCTTTTTAAGTTCACAATAAAGGCTTCATAATGATTAACTATAACCTTTTCACTTCTAAAGAAGTCATATTCCATTTAGTTCAGAACATTTATGAGTAACTGGTGCTGTTGGAGGCAGTGTGTTTAGGACACACTTCATCCACACCAATGAGAATCCTTGCCTTATGTGGACCTGCTGCCATGAGAATCTTCTGTTCCACTGGAGTCTGATGTCCAAAATCTGAACTGTCCCATACTTCCCCATAGCGAATTCCCATTACAATAAACTCCATTAGGGTAAGTGTAACAGTTAATTTTATGCATCAACTTGACTGGGCCATGGGGTGCCCGATTAAACATTATTTCTAGGTGTGCCTATGAAGACGTTTCAGGATGAGAATAGCATTTCAATCAGTGTACTTAGTAAAGTTCACTGCCCTTTCCACTATGGGTGGACTTCACCCAATCTATTGAGGGCTTGAATGGAACAAAAGGTGGAGGAAGAAGGAATTTGCCCCACACTCCTTTTTTCTGCTTTACTGTTTGATCTGTGACATCCCATCTCATTGTTTTTCACCCTTAGACTTGGATTTATATCTTCAACTCCCCTTGTTTTCAGGCCTTTGGATTCAAACTGAATTATACCACTGGCTTTCCTGGGTCTCCAGCTTGCAGATGGCAGATATGGAATTTCTCAGTCTCCATAATCACAAGAGCTAATTTCTCTTAATAAATCTATTTGTCTATATAGCTATATCTATGATCTCGTATTGGTGCTGCTTCTTTGGAAAACCCCAATTAATACAGCAGGGAAGGAGTCCAACTCACCACTCTCCAGATTCTAGTACATACCACTTGGTATGCAGAGGGCATTCAATAATATTTTGAAAGAATGAATGAAAAAGCAAACAAAGAAACTCGTGAATTTAGAAGTGACTTCTGTCATTTATCCAATATTTATTAATTATTAAATACATACTTTGTGACCAGAACTGTTTAGACACTAGGATTTGAGTGTGAAAAAACCAAGGTTTCTGTTTTTAGAACTTTTAGAGTCTAGTTTGCGGAGGAGACCACCAAAGAGATAATGTGCATATAATGGACACATTCTTCAGAAGTGTGTTATTGGTGCATATAAAACAAATACCTATCTCAGACAAGGGAGAGGAATGCTGGCTTTCAGAGTGAGATTATATTTAAGATGAGGCTGAGGGCAAATTGTAATTATCCAAGGGATAATGATGAGAGATGAAGCTAGACAAAAACCAGATCCGGAAGGGTTTCTATACCAAGGAGTTTGGGCTTGATGCTGGGTGAAACAACAGTGATGAATCTTTCAAGAGGCTCTCTCTAATTAAGATAGAATTCAGATAAGAGCGAGATTGTGGACAAGGATACAAAAGAAAAGAGAGAGTTCCTACTGCAGACTGTGGCACTGCAGTACTGACCGTGGGGTGTCCACTGTTGCATTTGCAGTGTGCATTATGCAATAAAGTGATTATTGGGGGTGGTCAGTTTCTGTCATTGTATTAATACTTCCACAGAAGTAAAGAAGCTTTTCTGGGCTCACCTGGTAAATTAGTCAATCCTCTTAATACTCTTTTGATGGGTAAATATGTTCAGAGTTCTAATTATCACCTTAAAAAGGACTTTAGAAGTACCACCTAATTGTCATTTAGATGTTGTTTCCATATATACTTTTTACAAAAAGAAATATGCAGATGGGCATGACCTTTTTCTGTAAGATATCATCAAAATGTAAAGTTATCTAAAAAGAAACATGTACCAAATTTACAGAAATTAAATTCAAAAGCAATGAAATTATTTAAAAAAGAAAGAACCAATTTGAGTCAAAAGGGAATATTCTATTGATTTTCATGAAAATTTTATTTTAAATTAACTTGAAAGTTTATAACTTACAAAGAACAGCTTAATATTTTCAGGGAGGTTTAATTTACTAAATCATAGATGGCCAAACCTCTAATTATAGGACTTCTGTATAGATCTAATCCATCTTGGTTTCAACAAATATTTTTTGAGCACACGTTATATGGAAATTGCCGTATTGTGTGCGAAGGAAATACAGAAAAGTACTGGTGAAAATTGGCTCCTGCCCTCGAGGAGAATTGAAGTTAGTGAGGGAGATATATACAAAATGATAACTAATAACACGATCTTTGTAATAACAGAGTAGGAGATGAATTAGTGGTAAGATAATCAAGATCATTGTAGTTCCAAGGAACAGGCAATTAAATTTAGTTCGAAGTGGAATATTAGCTGAGTTCTAAATGTTGGATCCACTTTTAATAGACAGATAAAAGAAGGGAGCAGACCATCTGGCTTTTTACTCCAGCAGGCTATTGAAACCATAGTCTAAAACATTTCCAATAACCTCCTAATTGCTATCTCTAATAGTCTTTCCTCGGCTTTCAGTTCATATCCTCTTTGCAGCATTTGACTTTGAAATTTTCTCCCTCCCTGGTTGCTGCATTATCAGTGTCCTGAGTGTCAACGCCATTTCTTTGGTTGGATTTTCTTCCCTCTGTAGTGTGGGTCAGGAACATTTTGTGCAGGGGATTGTATCATGCCTTATTCCTACCTCGTATTGCCTCCTGTTGCCCAGGTGCACCTCTCGGAGGTAGTATAACTGAGGCACTGATGTGCAGTTTGCAAAGGGCAGGGTAAGCCTCTTGCCTCTTGGCTTCAGGAAGATGCAGTAGATCAGCGATCTTCAACCTGGCTGCTCAGGGGAATGGGCTGAATATGAATATGCTTCTTCATCATTCCCTGGACTCCTGAAGACTCTGATGTCAGAAAGTTGGGTTAAAAGGGCCACTGGTGAAGTTGGTGCACAGCTAGCAATGAGAACAGTTAGGCTAAAATTCTGGGGCATCTAGTCTAGTACAAGTATTTCATGCTGCAAGCCACTACATCTAAGCTGGAGAAACGAACAAAGAGGTAGAAGAGAGGGCGACACTGCTGTGTATATAATTTGTGCGTAAGCAACTAATTGTTCTGCGATTATGTTCCTTTAGTCCGTTTGCCTGTTGATGGAATGTTACACTCTTCACACCCATGAGTTGTTGTTATGCTTTTAAAATAGGGTATGATTGTGCTGCCGTTTCTGCATTTGAACCCTTAGTAAGCACTGACCTTTCCAATCTCTGAGTGATTAAAGCTCTTATTAATTTCCTGTGGGGCTGCCGACACTCTAAGGCAGCAGAGTAGTGGGGGTTCATTACCATGTGGGGCTCTAATTAGCTAGCAAAGATCCGTCTCTGTCCTTATGTCTGCTATCTAACAAAGCTATAAATATAGACATGTAACAAAAAACACACAGAGCCACAACCAAAAGAAAGAAGTGTTGACATGTCCAGGGCAGATCTTTAAACCAAAACAACTACTCTCCTGGGACCTAATCAGGCTCTTCTGGAAAACTGCATCTGGATGGGGTGGCACGGTATGGGAGAAAATCTGAGGGAGTCTAGATCATCCCTGGAAATAATTATTGATTGGGTTATATTGTTAAATCCCTTTTGCACCTGCAATTCTATGAAATGCAATTCTAAGAAAAGGTGAAAAGGATTGCAGTCCCTTGGTGTCAAAAGAGAAGAAAGAGGGATTTAATAATAATCGTTATGCCTGGCCAGAATTTTAATAGAGAGAATAATGACCACATTCTGTTTCCCAACCTAGGGAAGAAATGAGTTCAAATTGCAGCTGGGAGCAGTTTGATTGGTTAATTAATATTTGGGGGGCCCTTACAAGATACTAAACCCTTTGCAAGGAGCTGGTAGGTAGTTAGTGCACAACTCTTGGGGGGGACCTAAAAATGTGCCAGATGTTGCACATAAAACCCTCTGACACTGACAGTGAGCTGATCAGTTTAGGTTTCAGGAAGCACTCTAAAAATTGTTACACACTGGAATGAATGCCCAAGAAGGGAATTCATTATCCTCCCAGCACCCCTGAAGATTTTCATAAACAGGAAAGAAATTCATTAAACTGGGGTCAAGGAGCTGGCCTGACTTGAGGCTGGCTCTATAAAGACTCAGCCCTTAGGATGAGCAACAGACAACCCTCTTCCTTCCTCCACCCCCAGTGCTATGCATTTGAGGTACCAAAAACAGACATTTTGAAGGTTCAGCCACCAGATTTTATTCATTTGCAGCATCACTCTTTGGTATTTTCTTCTGACCCAAGTCTAGTTGCTTGGGAATCTCCATCACTAGAGCCCTTCCTCTCTTTCCACCTCTATGTCCACCTGGGCAGGATTTAGCCATTTGAAACCTATTTCAGAAGAGGTAGGAAGAGGAGGCTGTGAACCTGTTACCACGTGTTAAAGAACTCAGTGCCTTAAGATGTGGCTGGCTTCTTGGCCAGCCCCTTTCAGCATCAGTGTGTGCTAACTGGGGATGCATGTGCACTATTCAGAGACCAGTTCTCACAGCATTTAACTATAAATCATAAATAAATACTTGGAGATGGCACTTTTCTTAATTAAAATTTTTATTTTTTAAGATGGAATTTTAAATAAATGGGCTATCACGGTATTATGCTTATTGGATACTCTAGTCTCTTATTAACCCTAGGGAACATTTAGAAATATAATATTAAAATATTGTTAAGATTTACAGTCTACAGTAAGGAACATTAAAAATAAGCTTCATACGTCCACATGAACTTAAATGAAACCATCCTGGGGAAGCACTTAGCAGGGAGCCTGGCACATGGCCAGTGCACCCCAAGTGTCAATCATCGCATGTATCTACCTTGTCTAAACATAGTTCCTAAGTCAGCCCTTGATTATGGGGCCAGGGTTGGAGTGGGGGCTAACGTTTGGGTTACCTGGTCCCCTCACATTTGTGCCCACTGCTTCCCTCCCTCTTCCTGGTTCCTGTGGCTATTTTCCTACCATGACGACTATGATTGCTGTGGACAAAGGCAGTGAACAGTTAATTAGCCATTTGTGCTGCTTTGTAGCATCAGTGAACCGCTTAGTAAGGAAAGTGGTTAGCATTATTGACTAACATCATTTTAGCATTAATTTTTGCTGCTTCTGGTTTTCCTTTTAAATCCTGAGAGTGAGTGGCACTTTCTTTATGCTCTCTAGCCAGCTTCTTTCCTTGAGTGTAGCCTTCCAGAGGCTGCCAGTGTGGTAAAAAGAAACAAGAAAAGCAAAACTTTTCTCCTTGGACTTTTAGAATGATAAAGTATTGGCATCTGAATTATATTCATATCTGGAAGAGAGAGCTTTGGGCAGCTCGGTGCAGACATTTGGCCAGAGGTCCTGGGTATCACAGGAGACCTTCTCCATGCAGGCTGGAAAACATATTAATAGGATAATCAATGATGTGTTACTGCTTTTTAGGGGAGTTCCTTTTAGCTCTGCAATCTCGTGTACTTTGCCAAGAGAAATTCCGTGCGATCTCAAATCTGCTTCAATAATCAGCCAGCAGCAGGTGTGCTGAAGGAGAAAAGAGGGCAAGCAAAGAAGACGACCTGCTTACGGTCCGGTTTCATTTTCACTCACTAGTGAAGTGGAAACTATTCCTTGGGTTATACCCAACTCTGGAAAATATGATCATCTAATTTCTTTGGAAAAATGTGTTACCCCTCAGCATCCAGCCTCCAGCCTTCTCTGCACGTGCCACAATCCCACTACCACGCTCCGTCCTCTCCACTGTACTTTTAAAATTGCCTACGTGTCAGTCTATTCAGATTTCCCTGACCAGCTATGCTTTCTTGTAGCACTGTGCATTTGCTCATTCCGTTCCCACTGCTAGGAATTCCTTTCCACCATGTTTGCGTGCTGAACTCTCATGCATATTGAACATCAAGACAGAGCAGGTTGGGGTGTCTCATTGGCTCCCACTGTGCTGTTATTGTGCCTCAATCTACTATTAATATATAGTTGGTGCATTTATCTCATTTTATTACAATCATCTGTGCAGATGTCTGCCTAGTCTTCTCTAAATTGTGAACTTCCTTATGTAGAGAACTGTATTTTATTCCCAGACCCTAGTATAAAATTGAATCAAATGAAATTGCTGATATTTGACTTTTTTTTAATCTAAAGCCATATGTACAGCAATTTCATATGGTTCAATTTTATACATTGCTGGCATAAAGGACAATTAAAAATATCTCTCCTGAGTGAAGGAATGAACGATCCACATCTACTCATGTAATATGTGATTTTCTTTCATTTTAATGTAATATTAAGAATCAGAGTTTTGTTGGCCTTGTAAATGAGCTGGGAAGAGGTTCTTCTTCATTTTCTGAGAGTTTATGTAGGATTGGTATTAATTTATCCTTGAATGAATGATATCATTTATCATAGATTGATGAATTCTATTCCTTTAATTGATATGGGGCTTTCGTATTTTCTATAAAATGCATTTTTCAAGGAATTTTTTGATTTTATCAAAGTTGTCAAATTTGTGGAGGAAAGTTGTTAATGGTATTTCTCTGTAATCCTATTTAATGTCTAGGGAATCTCAAGTGATAGCTCCAATTTCATTCCTAATGTTGGTAACTTGGTCGGTCTTCTCTTTTTTCATCAGGATTATTCTTTCGAAAACCCAAAATTTCAGTTATCAGTTTTCTGTGGTTTGTTTTCTAGTTCATTGCTTTTTGCTCTAACATTTATTATTTATTTGTGTCTGTATACTTAGATTTAAGATTGTTCTTCTTTGTCTAACTGCTTAAGGTAGAAATATAGAATTTTTTTTTTTTTTTTACTATAAGTTTTCTTTTCTAACATAAGCATTTGAAACATATAAATTTCACTGTGAGCATTACTCTAGGTGCATCCTTCAAATTTTTTTTTTTTTT
>JAQIFY010005116.1:0-11287 GCA_028533085.1 Varecia variegata | reverse complement strand
CTCAGCTCAACAACAAACTGAGTGTTAGTTGTACCTGGTGAATAAAACCAACAACAGAATTAAGAGGGTAGAAATAAGCCCCAGAAAAACCTCACCATATTTCTACATAGATATCATAACCATTTTGAAAAGACAGATAGTCTCCGATGGGATAACCACCCCCTCAAAAAAAATTAACTTCATAACACAAAAGGATTAAAAGTAAACAATGGAATTCTTTGTAGCACTGACCAGAGTTACATTCTCTCACTTGTGAGCTGAGATACAGACCCTCAGTTAAGCAGCAGCAAGCTGAATGTGCAAGCGTCCTGCACACAGTCGAATCACACTAGCATCGCGCACTTACCGTTTGCTATTTTGACACTGAGAGGTCTACGGCTGTGATTCAGCACACTAATGTGTTAAAGAATAGTCATATCAATGGATACACAAAATTATGTAATTAGTTCCACATTCAAAGATAATAATTAAAAATATCAGGAATAAAAGGGAACTTTCTTAGCATGATAAAACCGCTAAGCAGATATCACATATTGTTTTGAAATGGTTACAGTCAACATCAAGACAAAACACCTTGATTATTATTTATTAGATAAAAATAAAAACCCATGGGGAATTAGGTCAGGGATAAACAAACAGGTTGCTGGAATAAAATAAGAAGCCCAGAAAGAGCCTGCACACATGGGGCCCCGAAGTGTGACAGAAGTGCCCTGCACAGACGTGGAGAAGGGAAGGGGCATTTTACAGACGGCGCCAGGACCCTGCCCACACATGGGGAACGTGCACCTTACGTCTGCTTTCCTTTATACAAAAAAGTAAACTCAAAGTTGACTACAAACTTGATTATAAGGGAATACTGGATGGCTCTGAATAGAGAAAAGTGTCTTGAATTGAGACTTACAAGGTACAAACCACAAAGGAAACAACTATTAAATTTATTCCATGTAAGTTTAAGAAATCTGTAAAATACGAGAAACCTTAAAGCCAAAAGGACAGCCACATACTGGGACTGCACGTTGACAGTGCACGTAACCAACCACGGATGCGTTACCGAGAGTGTATAGACCAGGGTCCCACCACGTAGCAAGAAGGACAAACACGAGATACGAACCAGCAATTTATAGAAGGAAAACTCAGATCAGCCCTGAACAGAGCAAGATGCGCAAACTCCTCGGTAATTAAGAAAGTACAAATCAAAGCCACAAAAGGTATCCTTTATCACTCATCCATGAGAATGGCAAAAACGTCTAAATGTTTCACGCAAAGGATGGCTGAAGACGTGGAACTTGCGTACTCTGCTGGTGGGACTGCAGTTGGAGGCGGAGAGCAATTTGGCAAAATCTGGTAAAAGATGCCAGTACGTTGATGTGTCTTGTTCCATAAACTCAGCTCCTAGGCAGGTATTCAGACAACAGTGCTGGCTGCTCCACCTGAGAAGACGCATGCACCTCTGGCACTGTTTGTCACACAACACGGTGGAAACAGTCTAATAGTCCATGAGTAGGGAGACACATAAATGGTGGTTGATTCAGACAATAAGAAAGAACATAGTGGTTAATATAAATGAACTGGAGCTACACACAGTTACCAAGATAGATACATCTCAAAAAGTTAATGCCAAGTGGAAAAAAAGAAAGTTGCTGGATCATATACACAATATGATACCATGTGTGTAATATTTTAGAGTTATATAAAATGTAATGCTATATATTGCCATGAACATTTACGTGTATAGAAAATGTATTTAAAAACCATGCACAGGCATGATACTCCACTCTATGACAGCCATGGCCTCTGGGGGAAAAGGGAGGGAAGGACGGGGAGAGAAAGAGAGAGAGGAAGACAGGGAGGATGGAAGAAAATCTCTAAATAGGAAAAAAGATAGCAAAGCCAAGATCTGGCATATGGGGCAGGCATGTATGATCGTGTAGTGTCTTCTGCAGCACTTCAAGCTGCCGGTGTGGTCTCACAGGAAGGAAGATTTGAGGCTGAGTCACAACTTCCTCCTCCACGTAGGCCTGAGTGGTGTGGATTTCAGGAAGTGAGCCCACGACCTGGACACCCGGGCTCTTAGCCCACAGTGTCACCTTTGCACTCTCGGCCACTCAAGCCAGTGGGGCGGATGCTGCTGGCTGTGAACCCAGCCCCCTTCCCAGTTCCCGCTCCTTGTATGTCTCCCACTATGGCAACAAACAAACAAAGTGCCTTCCCAGCTTCCCTTGCAGCTAGGGGTGGCCTGAGGATGCAGAACTGGCCAAAGATGACGATGGCTGGTCCGTGGGAGACAGGCAGGAGAGCAGGAGGGAAAGGAGGCAGGGAAGGAACATGTCTCTGGCCGCCCTGGCTGGACAGACAGCGGCTGCAGCTCCCAGTCCCTGTGCAGGTAAGCTCGTGTGACATTCAGGAGAAAGGAGGAGGTGGCAGGGAATGCACAGAGCTCCTCCACTGACGCTGGGTCCTTTCTTCCCCACGTAAGGAGGAGAAATAAACCTCTCTATTGGTTGTTTCTCTTGTGAAGAAGCATCGTAATGAATACACTCACTTTCAGTCAAAAAGGCAATTTACTAGGAAGTCACTGAGCTACCCACAGACCCCAGGAAGCATTGAGCAGCAGGAGACCTCCACGGAGCAGCGAGTGGACGCTCTGCCAAAAGTGTCCTCAGACCCCGTCTCCTGGGCTCTTCTCCTCAACATGAATTTTAGGGACAAAGGACGGTCACGGTTCCAGCACTAATCTCCAACAGTGGACGAGTCTGGGCCACGTGATACAATCCCGGCTGCTGGGGTTGAGTCGTGGAGGTCAGTTCTGGAGAAGAGAGTTGGGTGGACAAGGAAGGAATGTCCACTGCGGACCAGACTTGGAGATTTTTATTTTGAATAACTTGTGGGACTTCACGCATTCCCTGTTGCCTTTCCTCCTCCGAGCCGCCCTGGGGACTGCTTTCTTGTGTTCAACAGGAGAGTCAAAGCAGGGTCCACCAGCCTGGAGCTGCTGAGCTGATTGTTGTTAATTATGAATAAAACAATTATAAAAATATTAGCAGCATACAAGGTTATATTTTGCACTGACATAGTAAAAGGCTCCTCCTAAAATCCTCTTTAAACAGCAATATTTTTGCTTCACTTTCATTGCTAAATACTTTTTTCCCCTTATCTTTAACCTCGACATTATTAAAACTGCACCAAGAATCTATTTTAAAAATCTCACTGTGATATTTCAGCAGAAAAATGACCTTACCATTTTATAGGTGCTGCAATCATTGGCCAGGATACAACAATTTTTTTTTCCTCCTCCAGTAAATCAACATCCTAGCAAATGCTTGTTTAAAACTCTACCCGATTGTCATTTGTAAGGGGCTCGCACTTCCAATCACGCAAACAACGTCCGTGTCCGGCTTCCCGCAGACCGTCTTTCCTCTGGGTCGACTTCCCGTCCCACCGCACGGTGAGCTGGCTCTGCGCGGGGCTCAGGGCTGTGTCTGGAGGAGCACAGCGATCTCCCTGGCTGACGAACATGGTGCGAATGTTGACTGTGTGACTGTGGCATAGGTCTAACTGTTTGCCATGGTTTTGTTGGTACTTGTCCTTTTCTCACCCTGCCTCTCAAATACTGGAAACAGAGCTGGTTGGGCCTCGTCTGCCCACAGAGGAGCTGCCTGGCGGGAGGGAGGGTGATGGCCATGCTGTCGCGGGGCTCAGGGTGACGGCAACGGTGGGTGACGGTGTGTATGGAAGAAGTGGCAGCCGGGTCCTTAGGGCCATGTTGTTTTCCAGGCACCGTGCGGGTCTCTTTGCTCACGTCACTTCCTTTAGTCCTCACGCAGCCACGTGAAGCATATATCATCAGGATCACCATTGTTCTTATTATTATTATTATCATTATTACTCCCCCAGCATACAGACGAGAAAAGTCGGCCGAGAGACCGGGCACACACAGGAACGTTCTCCGTTGCAAGGTATGGAAGTCACCAACGCTGTCCTGCAGCTGGAATGTTCAGCAAAATCCTCACTTTTCAGCCCTCTGGTTAGAAAGTGGGGACAGCTGAGTGGGGTCAGTGACCTTGAGAAACTGCTGAGGAGGAAGAAGGACCTGCCAGGTGGCGGCATGTCAGTGCACAATCGGCCACAAAGCTCACTGCCGATTTCTCAGCTAACCTGTGACTCACCTAACTTTTGTTGAGCAAGGATCTCCTCTGAATAAACACTACGCCTGACACCAGAGGAGAGAAGACAGTAACGGTCAAGTCCCGCCCGCAAGGCCTTCCTGGAGGTGGAGGCGGTGACAGCCGGCAGGCGCGAGCCATGCCTGGCGTGAGGCCTGCCAGCGGTGCGGGCAGGAGGGGTGGAGACGCGGGTGTGAGCACTGCCAGCCACGAGTCCCGACAGTCGCCGGGGCCAGAGGTTGAGTCCGAGGCCTCCTAACTAACAGCAGAACAGGAAAGCACAGAGCCCGCCCGGAGCGTGACGGCTCCGTCCTCCGCACGCCGATTCTGCAGTGGGAACAGTCAGGGGCGGATGCAGGAAGGTCTCGGTAACGGTGTGTTTGGCCGGTCACGTAGCTGTCATCTGCCATCCCTGTGGTCCCCGCCGACATCGCGCCCTTCGCAGAGGCGTCTCCCTCCTGACAAGCCCACGGGCGAGGTGTCCTTCCCTCCACCACACTTGGCTTTTCTTCTTAACTCCCTGGCACAGGTAATTAATCGTGTACACTCTTCGCCTTCCAGAGCGTGAGCTCCTTGGCGGCCTGGCTCCCGCGCCTGCTTGCTGTCTCCGCAGCGCCCGGTTGTGTTCAGCAGGCTCTCAACAGACACTCACCGAATCAGCGACTGGATCGTGGAGTAAGTGCCCGTGGACTCACTGACGTGCAAGCCCCAGCCACGGAGGGAGCAGCCACGCTCGTCGACACCACCAGCGGGACAGCAGCTGTGTCTGTTGTCCGTGCCGCAAGCTGGCAAGTCACACCGTCGTTTACACAGTCCCCGCACCTGTGAACAGGGACAAGTCTCCAAACGAGCTTCCAGGGGCCACACGGGGCCAGCAAGGTTAAGTGACAGGCTCATGAGTTGCATGTGGCTTCCCACGGCCACACAGCAGAAACAGGATTGGAATCCAGGTACGTTTAATTCCAAAATGTGACCTTGTAGCATTTCCTTCTCCACCTAGGGAGGGAAGATGTTGAATAAATGTCACAGATTCTCAGGATATCCAAGGCCTTAAGTTGCCTTTGTGTCTCCTTCCCTTTCTGTGAAGAGGCCACGGGTGCCCGTTGTCGTCAGATCCGAGGACATGTCTGGAAGAGTCTCCCCGTCTCCCTCCACTGGCACGTCCGGGAAAGGCACATTCTGTGTTCCCCGATTCCCCGACGTACGCTGAACTGCATGTGCCGCTTTGTGTTTAATTTCCTGTGGGAAACAGATTTAATTGAGGAATCATTTCATATTTGTGATCTTTTAAAAAGAGCTGAATTCTGTGTTAAGATTTGATTGACACTTTGGCAACACGGTTCTGCAGACACATGGTGCAAAACCCAGGCGTTCACTGGATTGATCTCTTTGTATGTTGGGTTTCTGGGAATCACAGCCGCAAGAAACTCCAAAGACCCTGAAAATATAGGAAATGTTATTAAAATCTTTCCCCCTTTATGTTAGATAGTGAGGTTGCTGTTTTCTCTTTAAAAAAACACACACACACATATAATATTATTTCAAGAAGTCTTTGAAAATGTAATTTCTGAGAAAGGCCTTGTTTTGGTGTGGGTTTCGCCTGGGGAACAGGGAGGTTGCTACGATAGTTCTGGACGGTGGCGGGGGCTCCGCGCGCTGGAAAGTGAGCCAAGGGGTCTCCCCAGTCCCCACCCCGTTGCCCTGGCTGAGGTCACCGTCCTTCCCTGGCAACACGTGCAGGAGCCCTGCGGTGACCCAAACCCCAGGATACCAGTCTAAGGAATTTCTCAGGCCTGGATGGTTTCCTGCTCCTACTCCTCCCACCCAGTTAACTTTCTATTGGTTAAGGTTTTGGCACCCAATATTCCAGGCTTATTTTTCTCTCCAGAGAGCACGTGTGCACAGTGGTGTGACCATATGTGCACAACAAACAGGCATAGTAGAAGTGTCGTTGCCTGAGAAACATAGGCCAGTGTGGTTTTCCACACCATTATAGTTTCCCATAAATATAATTTTAATAGAAAATAACCATCTAACTTGCCCTATGCCTTTCCATAGAGTCAAAGCAATAGACACACGAAACCTTTTTATTTTTTGGTTTTCCATATTCTGAGCTGTCCTGGGAGGACAGAGTCCCTAAAGGGAATCACTAGGTTAAGCGGGGATGAGGCTCTAAATATTCCATAAAATACTCAGACACACTCATATATCGCACATGGGAATAGAAAATGGTACCGCGATTCTGGAAAACCATTTGGCAATTTCCTATAGAATGGAGCATGCAACTACCATACAGAACGGCAGTCCCACTCAGGCATTTATCCTGGAAAAGCGAAAATGTAAGTTCACATAAAATCCCGTACATGAATGTTCATAATTGCTTTATTTGCAATAGCCAAAAAGTGGAAACAACCTGGATTTCCTGCAATGGGTGAAAGTGTGAACAGACTGTGGTATGTCCACAGCAGGGAACATTACTCAGCGATAACAAGGAACAAGGAGCTGATGCTCACAGGGTTTAGGTGGATCTAGAGGGAACTGTGTCATGTGAAGAAACCAATCCCCACGTATTTCCGTTTATGAACTATTCTTACAATGACAGCGTTCAGAACGGGGAGCAGATTCGCAGTTGCCAGGGACGAGGAGAGGGAGGAGGGACATGGCTGTAGAAGGACAGTGTGACGGGTCCCTGCGCTGAGGAAGGACCTTGTGTTCTGTCCCTTGACTGTGTCAATGGCAATGACCTGATTTCGGTTTTGTACTGTAGTTGTCCAAGATGCTCTCATTGGGGAAAGCTGGTTACAGAGTGTTAGGATCCCTCTGTATTATTTCTTACAGCTGTATGTGAACCCACAATTATCTCAACATAAAGTTTTATTAACAATGCATTGGCAAATTGTTTTCTAAAAGGCGTCAGCACGTTTTCCGAACAGACGACAACGAAGAGGCCAAACTGTGAGGCTCACACGGCAGCCTGATCTTGCGGGAAGCGCCGTGCCCTCAGCTGTGGTAGGGCCTTCTCAGACCTGTGCTTAGGAGGAATAACCTGCTGGAAGGAGAGACATAAAATCATTTCGTGATGGTCCCACTGCTCAGCTCTGCTCTGGGCCAAGGAACTGCTAACGTTAATTCAAATTAGGTGTTAATGTTTGATCTGAAAAAGACAAGTTTTCTCTCCCAGGTACTATTTGCATTTCATTGTGAAGTTTAAAGTCAACCCAAAGGAGCGTTTTCGTGGAGCCGCGAGGATGCGGAAAGGTCGTGTGTTTAATGCTTCTCGGAGCCCCAGAGACGGCAGCCCGAACCGCTGGCCCCACCTGCGTGGACAGTCGGCCTCGCTGGACCCGCTCCAGATTCGGCTAGACGGTCACCTCACCGAGGACCTTGTGAGACGCTGGGGGTTTGCTCTTTCCGTCACTTCCATTTACGTAACGCGTCTTCATTCCTGACTCGCGGGCGGGTGTTGGACTGTGAGGGTCGGGTCGGGAGTCGATGCTTTGATTGTCTTTGATGTTTTCAAAGGCGAGAAAGGCTGTCATCTTCTCAAGTGGCACTCCGCTCCAGGTAAAGAATGTTTCTGATTTCTGGAGTGTCTATCAGAGGCAATTTTATCCTGATTGACCTGTTTGGCATTAAAATGTCTCCTAACACTTGCTGCCGTGCTGGGAAAGGAGGGTCTTGTTCCTATTCTTCTACTCCAGTCTGTTTTGAGAGTTCATCCGAGTTCTAAACTGGGGGCATGGAAAGCGCCAGATGGTTGGAATGCTCCCCCCCACCCCCGGGCCCCTGCACACCTGACATTTTAAAAATCAATCTATTTAGCCCAACCCAGAGAACACAGAGTCTTGCATGTATTCCCACACAGGTATGACAAATAGCCAGTTTGTCCTAGGTACAGTGACACGTGCTGGGATGCAGTGGAGACAAAGACACTGGTCTTGCCTTTGAAGAGTTTACAATCTGGCTCCTTTGTGGTGGGAGTAGGGTTGGGAGACGGGGACATATAGACATATAACACGACATTAATACAAGACAAACACAGAGCACTGAAGTGGTCACATCCCCACATCTTGACAGTAAGAGGTGCTATCTTAAAATATAATTCACAACTGGAATTATACCCCTTTTAAAAATTAATTGTGTGTGGTCACTGCTCAGAACATACTTCCCCCCACATTTGTTTAGCTTTGCTTGTAGTGTTAGCTGGTTTTCCTACTGGGGCAATTCCTTTTCTATTACTGTTTTATTTTATAATATTTTAATTCTAAATTATAGAATAGCTCAAATATTAAAAAAAGACATAGAGAGTTTTAACAAATGCTAATACTTAAGATTTGGGAGGGCAATCAATGTTGACAAATATGTCACTAATGTTCCCACCCTCCCTCCCCATGCCCTTCCCTGTGCTCTGCGGAGGGAACCAGGGCTCTGGGGTCCACACGTCCTTTCCTCTGTAGGGTCTTTCCTTCTCCTTCCTCTTCTTTTACACGTGTGCATCCGTGTCATTGTTTTGTGTGTTCTATATTTGTTAAAACATAGTGTCTTATATTGCACATAACCTTCTGAATCTTGCTTTTCCTTCCACACCACATTATAATTTGTCTATTTTTCAGATCCAGCTTCACTGATACATTTCAAGTGCTCTGCAGCAGGGGTTGGCAAACTTCCTCTTAAAGGACCAGAGAGTAAACACTGGTGTCTCCTGATCCCTGCTCTATAGTATTTCATTGTATGCAATAATTCATATCCATTTCCTAGTTGAGTCTTTAAAATTGCTTTCAATTTTTTGATACGATGAAAATGCAACAATAAATATACTTGTACTCTGTCTCCCCGTGTACGTGTGTGGTGCTCGCCAGGGTATGTATTTAGAGATTACTCACTGGAGTAATAACGCATTTGAGTCCCTCTTCTGCGAGCGACAGAGAGTGTCCCCCAGCCTAACCTACAGCAGACATGACGTGAGCAGGGAAGTCCAGCCTGTCTGCTCTGCTCCAGCCAGTGCAGTCAGGCCAAGAGGAGAAACCTTTGTCTTTTTAAACCACTGAGATTTCAGATTTGATTTGTAACCACAATAATACACAGCTTATATGGAAAAACCTAATCCCTCATTCTTTCCATGATAATCTGCAAATATAAAACTCTTAGTTTCTCTGTATCTGAAAGGTACTTCATTCATCTCACTCTTGATTAATAGTTTATCTGGGTATAGAATGACAGAAATTTGTTGTTAATCGATCTAAGGTTTCACTCTTTTCTTCTACCTTTTTTTGTGCTTGATTTAAAAAAATCTCTTACAATTAATTGTTATTTCTTTTTAAATGACCTATTTATTTCCTATGATTGCCTTTGATATTTCCTTGGTATCTTTGATATCCTGCTGTTTCAGCAAAAGATTAATTAGAATTTATATTATTTATGCTGTTCGGGGCTCATCGTACTTCTTGTCCTTCATTTCCGGAAATGTCTGGAGCATTCTCTCTCCAATTATCGTGTCTCCTTCATTCTTTTAATTGTCATGCCTAAAATCCCGTTGTATGTATTTCTGAACCTTCTGATTTTACCATCCTGGCCTCGTAACTTGTGCTCCGTGTTTCTCACCCCTACGAACCCCTGCGGTGCTTCCGGGAGCTGGTGTGGGCGGCTTAGGAAGGAGGCAGAAATTAAACCCCGGATGACGTGAACAGGGGAGATTTGAGAGGGGAGGATCAGAGTTGGAGAGTTCTAAGGTCTGCATGTTCTTTGAAAGGAGAATATAAATATTTATTAATTTTAGACTTTGAAAGTTAAATATCTACTGTTAAATTTTTAAGTGCTACCAATAGAGGGATAGAGATAGGAGACAGAACTTCCAAATCTGACATGAGGCTGGAAAAAAAGAAGAAAACAATGAAAGAAATAAAGGCTACTCACCTAATTTAACATGCTATGGGAAGGAGAAATATCATTAAGACGTTAAGATTGTGCAAACAAATCCAAATAGTTTACAAATCACAATAAGTGAAAATAGATTGAATTGTTCAATAAGAAATGTTCAGATTGGATTTCAAAAAATCCAACAATATATTGTTTACAAAAGATAAATTTAAAGCATAAGGTCCCAAATGATTGAAAGTGAAAGGATTTAAATAGATACACTAAACAAACACTGACCAAAAGGAAACTAAGGCAGTTACATGAATCAGACACAATGGACTTTGGGGCAAAAGGTATTTTTAAGGGTGACGAGGTTATTACATCACGGGAAAGGAGATGATTCACCAGGAACATGGCAAGTTCTGAACGTGTGTGCACCAAATGGCGTAGCTTCAGAATAGATAAAACAAATAGTGATGGAAAAGAGACAATGACAAGTCTACAATAACACTGATAAAAGTGACACACATTTCAGCAAACGATCACTAACGCAATGAAAACACACAGAAAGGATGTGGAAATGTGCCAATCACAACCAAGTGGAAACTGCATATTACTGAGACTAGCAAGTGAGAATATATACTCTTTTCAAGCATACTGAAAATATTAAAGAAAACTGAGTTTATTCTAAGTCAGAAAGCAAGTTTTAACAAATTGCAAAGAATCAATGATGTCCTCACCCAGAGAAGTCAAATAAATTGCATAAGTTTGCACAGCTATCTAGAAGTGCAATTTAATTAAAGAAGATAAATAAGATATTTAGCACAGTGCCTGGTATATAGTTAATATTAAATGGTTTTTGTTGTGTTGTACATGTTATTTGTAAATAAAGCCATCGTACTGATGTTCCTTGTTTCCCTTATGTTTTCAGCTGACTTTCTTGGCTTTTCGGAATAGGCAAATCGATGGAGCTATCGGTCAGTCAATCATTGCCTGAACTGGAGTTTTCCTAGCAGTGTTAAGGGAGCCGTGCTGAGAACTCCGACGTGGGTCATGGTTTATATTTATACGTCGCTAAGTAAGAGGTGTTCTCTTTTGATCTGGGATATTTTCTAGATCTAGAACTGTGCCGATAGCTGAATTTCTTCACATTTTTTCACTATCGTCCTGAATTTTACTGGGGCTGCCCCCTGGTCTCAGACCAGAGTGACACAAAAGGCTGAGAGGACGAGAGACAAGAAGGTTCCTGGGTGTGATCACTTCTCTGC
>JAQIFY010005115.1:0-11287 GCA_028533085.1 Varecia variegata | reverse complement strand
AATAGCTTATGTACAAAACTTTGAAAATTTTATATTATTTTGAAACTTTGCTTCTTTGGATTTGGAGCACCCTGGCCATCCCATCTGGCTGTAAGAGCTGTCTACAGTTTGTGGGCTGGCGGTGTGCTGATATTTTAAAGTGTTTTCCCCTGCCCAATCACCACTTTTTGATGAAGTTTCTGTGAAGTCTGTTAGGTGTACATCCTGCAGCTTATTGGCTTAAAATGTACTCTCCTTTGGTGTGGTCTCTTTAGGGCCGATTGGGAGAAAGAGAAAACCAGTAGTGCAACTGTTTTGATACTGAACATTGACAAGTGTCTTTTTGAAATAAAGAACCAGTCCCTCCAAAAAAAAAAAAAAGAAAAGAAAAGAAAACAATCTCATTTATGACAACATCAAGAAAAAAATACTTAGGAATAATTTAACCATGGTGGTGAAAGACCTATACACTGAAAATGATAAAACATTAATGAAAGAAATTTAAGAATACACAAATAAAAATGGAAAGGTATCCTGTGTTCATGGATCAGAAAAATTAATATTGTTAAAATTTCCATACTACCCAAAGCAATATACAGATTCAAAGTAATCCCTATCAAAATTCCAATGGCATTTTTCACATGAAAGAAAAAAAATACTAAAATTCATATGAAACCACAAAAACTTCAAATAGCCAAAGCAATACTAAAAAAGAAAAACAAAGTTGGAGGCATCACACTTCCTGATGGGAAATTATATTACAAAGCTATAGTAATCAAAACAGTATGGCATTGGCATAAAAACAGAAATGTAGAACAATGGAACAAAATAGAGAGTCCAGAAATAAATCCTAAGGTACATGGTTAGGATTTATGATAAGGGTACCAATAGGAAAGGATACTCTAAATGGTACTGGGAAAACTGGATTTCCACATGCAAAAGAATTGAACATACACAAAAATGATACTCAAGTGGATAAGAGCTCTAAAACCATAAAACTCCTAGAATAAAACATAAGGGAAAAGCTCCTTGACATTGGCCTTGGCAATGACTTTTTGGATATCACACCAAAAGCACAGGCTACAAAAGCAAAAATAAATAAATGGGATTACATCAAACTAAAAGCTTCTGCACAGCAGAAGAAATAATGAACAAAATGAAAAGGTAATCTACAGACTGGGAAAAAATATTTGCAAACCACATATCTGATAAGGAGTTAATATCTAAAATTTATAAATAACTCTTACAACTCAATAACAGAAACATAAATAACCCTATTAAAAAATGGGCAAAGGACTTGAACAAATACTTCTTTTTTTTTTTTTCTGAGACAGAGTCTCACTCTGTTGCCCGGGCTAGAGTGCCATGGTGTCAACCTAGCTCACAGCAACCTCAAACTCCTGGGCTTGAGCAATCCTCCTGCCTCAGCCTCCCGAGTAGCTGGGACTACAGGCATGTGCCACCATGCCCGGCTAATTTTTTCTATATATATATTTTTAGCTGTCCATATAATTTCTTTCTATTTTTAGTAGAGACGGGGTCTCGCTCTTGCTCAGGCTGGTCTCGAACTCCTAAGCTCAAACAATCCACCCACCTCGGCCTCCCAGAGTGCTAGGATTACAGGCGTGAGCCACCGTGCCCGGCCAACAAATATTTCTTTAAAGAAGACATAAAAATTGTCAATAGGTACTCGAAAAAGTGTTCAACATCATTAATTATCAGGGAAATGCAAATTAGAACCACTGTGAGATATCACCTCACACCTGTTAGGATGGCTATTACCAAAAAGTCTAAAGACAACAAATATTGGTGAGGCTGTGGAGAAAAGGAAACTCTATTACATTGTTGGTGGGAATGTAGATCGGTGCTGACATTATGGAAAAGAATATGGAGGTTTCTAAAGAAATTAAAAGTAGAATTACCATAGGTCTCAGCAATCTCTCTTCTAGGTATACACCCAAAGAAGATGAAAACACCACTTCATAAAGATATCTACACTTCCATGTTCATTGCAGCATCATTTATAATAGTCAAAATATGGAAACAGCCTACGTGTCTATTGACAGATGAATAGATAAAGAAATTGTGGTATATATATGTACCAGCAATATATAAAATGAAATATTTTTCTGCCTTAAAAAAAAAAAAAAAGAGATCCTGCCATTTGCCACAATATGGATGGACCTGGAGGATATTGTGCTAAGTGAAATAAGCCAGACACAGAAAGACAGAAAGACAAATAGTGCATGATTTCTCTTATATGTGATAGGAAATAGAGAACAAAACACTGGTTACCAGGGGCAGTGGAGGAAGGGTGGGTGCGGGAAGAGGAAATGGGGAGATGTAGGTCAAAGGTTACAAAATAGCAGATATGCAGGATGAACAAATTTGGAGATCTTAATGTGTAATGGGAAAATTATACTAAATAAAATTCTATTTTATTTGGGATCTTTGTTAAGTAAGCAGGTTTTAGCTGCTCTTGTCACATTAAAAAGTAACAATGAGAGGGTAGACATGTTAATTTGCTTCACTATGGTAACCACTTTACTTTCTATATGTATCTCATAACATCATTTGTAAACTTCAAATATATACAATAAAATTTATTTTTAAAAACACAAATATTCTATGAAATGAAATATTCAGGTTTAATTTTGATGTTCTTATAACCTTAAAACAACGACAGGAACTATACTGGTTGGTTTTATTTTTCAAATGAATCAGGCTATTGTCTAAATATGTTAAAGTTGGCCAAAAGATTCAGCATATGTGAAAACCCTAGGCAAAACCTCAAGGTCAAAGACAGAAAATATTAGACTATAACTCTGCAATGTTCCTGGACACAAAGCAGGCATAGCACAGATATATAAATTAAGTAAAAATTAGAAATAACCATTTCTGGTCTTGAAGACCTTCTGTCCTAAGTGCAGACTCAAGGACAAGGAAGTCAAGATACTTTATTATAATGCTTCAGAGCCTTAATTATCAAACAAGAGTGTGATTATAGCCCATGTTTTCCTTGGAAATATTTCACATTTGTCCTTTCCCCTCCATATCCCTTGACAGTACCCTAGTCGGCTTCTCATCCTCTCATGCCAGATGACTGCCATAATCTGTTTACACTATTGTGACCCTAACTTTGACCTAACCCTTGCTTTTAGGAAGCTTCTAAAGCAATTAGTAAAATCTTTCTAAAACCAAGTCTTTTATATCATCCTTCCATTCATTGAGATTCCCCATTACCTCATACATTAAATTTAAAATCCACCTTCTGGTTTTCAAGATTTCAAAGAAATTTTTCTCTTTACTTAATGGGAATTATATCTATATTGCTTTTAACATCTAGTTAAAGAATTATATATTGTAAAAAATGCAATATCTATAAATTCAAAGCAGTTCAAACACAAATTCCAACAAGAAATGTTATGGAATTTGACAAGCTAATTGTAAAATTCTTCTGGATATAAGACATGAAAGAGTAATCAAGAAATTATTTTTTTTTAAAATAAGGAGGAATTTGATCTTCCATATATTAAAGCATACACCCAAGTTATAGTAATTAAAATAGTCTGACATTCCTGCAAAAATAGAACAATAGACTGAACCCAATAGAGAGTTCAGAAACAGAACAATATATACATTGAAGTTCAGCAAATTATAAATTATTTCACATCAGGGTGGAAAGTATGAACTATTCAGTAAATGATTTTCTGTCAACTGGTTATTTGTTTGGAAAAAAAGGTAAATTATTTAAATTACAATAGATACAAAGTGAACTCTAGCTAGATCAAAGAGTTAAATAAAATGTAAAAACTGTTAAAGAATTCAGAGAAAATATGAAGAGATATGTTTATAAATCCCAGATGAGGAATATCTTTTAAGCAAGGTACAAAATGCAAATACCATAAATAAAAATATTAAAATAATTAAACTCTGTACAAATTACAGAGTTCCTGTACCATAAGAAAGTTAATAGTCAAAGAAGAGACAAGCAGAAAATATTTGTAATTCGTAAAGTAGATGATGGAGTAGCATTTAGACTACATAAATAACTCTTATAAAACAATAAGTAAAAAACTAAATAGTCAAATGGGCATAAGACAAGGACAGGAAAAGGGAAACAGTAGAAAATGTAAAAAGAAGTTCATCTTTATCAGCAATGAGCAAATGCAAATTAAAACAAATGTGAGATATTCTTTTTGCCTCTTTAAAAAGGCAACACAGACAGAAATGGAAATTATCTAAGTATTATATGAGGACATAGAGAAATGAAGAGTATTCAAATTGGTTAAGTAGTTTTCCAGAGAAATTGGACAGTTTTTTATTAAAATCATTAACCACACTACAAAAATACTCCCTCCTATGTACAAAGTGTTATTTATAAGAATATTCACTTCAGCACTATTGGGAAAAGTGAAAATTGCTAAGCGCCTCAGGAAACTTAGGAATAAATTATGGTACATTCATATGAAATAAACTAAGCAGTAGTTGAAAGAATAATGCAGATCTATATTTGGAGATGAGAAAATAATTTCAAGACATATTAAACATGTTGCTAATCTTTTAATAAATGAACAGTATGATCTTATTTTCATAAACAAAACCAAAATCTCATAAAACAAAACTACATTTTTTTTAACGTACATATATGTATGTAAATGCACAGAAAATGGTTTGAGAAGATACAAGGCAAATTGCCAATGGTAGTTTCTCTGTAGCAGGTAACAGAAATAGAGTGGGATTGATGAAAGTGACAGAGAGACTTGGACTTTACCCGTATTTTTACAATAAGATTGTTTACATGCACAGCTTATGGATTAAACCAATATGTTTTTAAAAAGTAAAAAAAAAAATATAATGAGATAACATTAGGTAGTTCATTTCACTCTGGCTGAAGCGGTATTGGGTACTCCCTGGCAGAGTAGGTAAAGTGGTAAACTGAGTCAGGGATGTACATGAAGGTGGTCTTCACCTTTTTTGAGTTACTCCAGTGTCAGCTATGTCTGTTAAAAGTAATAGCTTACATCCTGTTGTTCTTTTAGATTTAATAAAATACCACGACCACACCTTCTAATTTAATGAAGATGTTGATATGCTCCTCAGATAGGAAGACCAAATTAGTAAATTGGCTGAAGGGAACCCAAGACTTTGTGAACTAAAAGAGAAGCCCTGTGGTTGAAGACAGTAAAGAAGAAAATGTTGGAAGTGCAAGAGTCAAGCAAGGAAGGAGGCCAAGATGGCAGCCTCCTGCAGGGCAGCATGGTGGCTTGGATGGTTCTGTTATTTCTGCTTGTGTGCTCAGAGCACTGGATGAGATGACTAAGCTTAGTCTGGATTTCTGGCCAGGGAAAATATGCATCTTACAAATGGAATGGATCTGTACAAGAATAGCAGCACGGTTGATGGATTTACATTATCATGGCCTGAAATTTCAGCACATCGCTAAGTATTTGGCCTCTCTTTTTACAGCCACTGGTATGGGAGCAGGGCCTGAAATTCTACCTGTCCTAATCCAGCCAGAGTATGCATGTTCCAGGTGATGAGAATGGGTCCACAGTCCTCACTTGATGTTGGCTAACACAGCTTCCTTTACTCTTAAATGGAGTTGTTGCTGTCCTTGAAAGGAGAGTGTCAGACTAGGACAACCTAGGCCTTGGACTTCACATGGGAAGCTGATGGGAAAGAGAAGAACTTCACAGGAGTGGGGGAGGTTTGGGACCACAATAACACCATCCATATCGACCAGTCTAGCAAACAACAATGGAGGTTAAAGTATGTGATTTAAAGGCCTCTGGGCTTCCTTTCTCCATGTGTAGGATCCAAGCCAAATCCTCCATACTTTCTCAATTTATCCATTTGAGATCCATTTGGGTTAATTAGCCAGCACGCCTGGGAAAGTTTGATTCTTACATCTGGCTGAGGACAGATACTGTGCAGAAAATGATGATGACTGATGAACTTAAGAAGTCAGAGGTAAGTGTACATTATGAGCCACTCCTTGAGACAAGAGCCAGGGGTTAGCAGAGCTTTTGCTACATAGCAAGCATTACAGTAGCACATGAATAAATAAATGAATGGATGAGCAAAGAGCTCTGAGGTTCAAACCATGGTTTCTGGGTATCCACGAAATATTTCAGGATAGAAGACAAAACTGAATTCTAGGAATTTTGGAAACAAGAGCAACAGAGGTCAGAAGTCTTGACTGACCTTACTTAAGAAACTTACCCTGCCCATAATCTTCCATTTCTCTCCTGCTACAAAGAAAACACATTCCAGGGCCAGAGGGAGGCTTCCTAGGTTTAGCTATGTCTCCATTGGAGGCTTCCTGTGTTTGCAAACACCTTAGAGTTATTTATGATAATAACTTTACCCTCCTTCTTTTATCAAATGAAGCTGGTCTAGGAAACAAATAACAAGTTGGTTTAAAGATTATTTAAGTATAAGCAGAAGGGACATTTGAATGTTTAAGGTCTTAGAAAAAAATTAAATGAAGGTCCTAATTCTATTTGTTTGAAGTCTTTCAAATACCAATTATTATGTTAAACTTACCTCATTAGATTCATTTAGGATACAATGTTCTGGACATGCTGTCAAATTGTTGAGAATGATGGACAAAATCTGAAAGACAAAGCAATGGATTAAGGGATGCTTTTCAGGGTGCTTGCGCAGAAGAAGATCTGGAAAGTTGGGGGACTCAACTTTTATGGGTGGCATTTGAGAGAACACAATGAAGAGAGAGAAGTTGGGTTGATTTGTAGCTATAGAGACAGAAAAAGGGAAGACTGAGAAATAGATATTGGGTTCAAATATCTAATCTACGGATCAAAAAGAAGGTAGATATGCAGTTAGGGAGGAAAATGGGTGGGTAGGATAGGAGAAAGGAAAGCTAGTTTATCAAGGAAAGAAGAAAAGAATCAGATGAGCACTAGAAGAAGATAACATTGGTAGCAGAGTGAAGATGAAGTCTTGCACAAACACAAGCTGTGACATTACTTGCATCGTTGGGTCAATGGTAGGATTCTTATCTCTCAACCAGGTTTGATTCTTAACAGTGCACTTTATCTTACCCACCAATGACATGAAGCAGTGCAGATAATCAGCTTTGCTTTCCTTATACACCATCAAAGTGATACATTTTATAGATTAACCATTGAATGGGGTATTTGGTCCCCAAATAATGAAATTAAGTGTGGATTTATATTGAATACTTCCTAAAATAACTTTGCTAGAGATAAATTAAAGACATCATGTTTAATTTTAGGAAAATGTACCATGATTTAAAATAAACTATTTTAAATATATATTGCCTATTGTTTTCTTTAAAAGTTATAAGAAGAAGATAAATTCTGTAAAAGCCAAGGATGACTATTTTAAAATGAAATAGATTTAAATGTATTTTTATTGAAATTTGCAGTTCACAGATTATGCAAAAATCATTTTCATTTGGCTGCTAACTTGGTAAATATTTGAAACATAAATGCAAAATATGGATACAAAATTTTTTTAACATACTCTGCTTGCAGCAATCCTTAAATTCTCTACATCTTCTGACTTCTACGGCTTAGTGACATTTCCAAATTGACACAAAGCCTTTGTTTAGGTGACTTTACCTTGAGAGACTTTAGGAAAATCAAGATTCATTGGGCCTTTATAAATTTATTTCAAAAAAGAATCTGGACATAATGTAGAAATGAGTAAAGTAAGGAAAGAAAATGTAGTTTAGTATGAAAAATAAACAACACTGTGAAGCCTCAATTGTTCTATTCATGGATTTTTTTGGACGAAAATATTAATCTCCATGTCTTTGGCTTTGTTCATGTGGGACAATGGGATCACTCAGAAATCCAAAGTTGTTTGCACTGTCTGTATGAGGCTGTTTGTTTGTGAGTCAGACATCTCAGGGCCCTCAAACAACATCTCATACAATTTCTTGTCTTTGGGATTTTTAACTTTGCATAGTTCTTGTTCATTAAAAACAGTGTTCTGCATACAGTATTCAGCTCTGGTCCTCTGAGATGCTAAGCGGCTGCTAAGATAGAACTAAAAGTGTAAGAGATTTCTTAGGGACCAGTCCTGTGAAAGACAAGGCAGAGAGGAAGCAGAAGTGGTCAGGGCCAGGCTACCCACAGCAACGCAGGGCTGCCCTGTGGAAGGAGAGGAGTGAGCCTCTGAGTGCAGCACAGCCCCCAGGTCTTGGCCAGGCCAGTGGTGCAGCCTTGGAACGAAGACTGCCCGGTAGAGGGGTCCTGTGTTGGGCAGACATGGCCCAACTCTAGTACTCCCACCATGCTTAGTCATTGGCAGAAGCAACCTGGGGAGAGTGTCACCTGCACATAAATGATCCAGTGGATTCTGAGGATGCGGCCACTAGTAGTGTCAGCCAACTGCACACTTGGCAGCAGTTCTCTCTGGAAGGAGGACCTGAGGGGAACAGCGTCATGGCTGCCCAGTGGAAAAGGTCCCCACAGGCTAGAGAGGGGAGCAGATAAACTGGAATCTTTCAGTTCAAGTCATTCTGCCCACTCTCTTGTAATAATAATAATAAAGATAATATTTCCTAATATATCCTGTGGGAATGGCATGGCACAACTTACGAAGTTATCAAAGGTACTGTAAGTTTGTGACAAAAATTTATCTAATTTTATCATCCTCATTTCACAAATGAAGGGGCTCAGAGAGGTAGGTGATATTGCACAAATTAACTTTTATCAGAGCCAGATGTTCTTCACTAAACCACAGCTGCATCACTTTCATGCAGAGTTTCAGATATTTTATCTTGATTTTTTTTCCCTTCTCTAATGAAATCTAACATACTGACAAAAAAAATAAATATGACTTGTATGCACTTTCCAATGGATACTTATTAAACAAATACCTGTATAACCACAAATAGAACCTTCCTAACATGCCAGAAGTCCTGAAATGCCTTTTCCCAATTACAGCCTCATCTTTTTCTTGAAAGGGAACCACTACCCTTAACTTTTGTGACCATTTATCCTTAGTCTTTTTTATAGTTATACCACCTACACATGCATCCTTAAAAAATGTAGTTTATGTTTGCTTATTTGTGAAGTTTATATGGATAAATTTTAAGTTATGTATTTTTTTGCTTTTTTCTTCTTAGACTCATTATGATATTTATGAGATTAATCTATAGGTTGCACGTAGCAGCAATTTATTCATTGTCATTAGTGTATACTAGTCCAGTTAATGAATGTACAAAAATTTCCTTTTACATTCTATTCTTGATGAACAGCTGGGTTAAGGAATGTAAAGTTTTTCAACAAACAGGGCTAGAACAAAGAGATATACATATAGAAGAACAGACAAATAAACCATTCACCCTTACCTTACACTCGACATAAAACTTACTTTAAATGACTTATAGACCTAAATGTAAAATCTAAATCTATGAAACTTCTGAGAAAAAACATAGGAGAAATTATTTGTGCCCTTGGATAGGTAAGAACTTCTCAGACAGAAAAGAAAAGCACACACAAAAAACTGATAAATTGAACTTCATCTAAAAACAAAACCCAAATTTTGATTTGTTTTCAAAAGACACCATTAAAAAATGAAAAGGCATGCCACAGAATAGAAGAGCATTTTTACAAACCATAAATCTGACAATAGATTTGTATCTATAATACATAAGTAATTCTTAAATACCAGTACACATCCGTGAATACAGCTAAAATTAAAAAGATGATAAGGAAATAAAGCAATTGCAACTCTCACACATTGCTTATGAGAATGCAACAGAATACAGTGGCTTTTTTAAACTGGGAGTTCCATAAAACTTTAAACATCCACCTACCACATGACATGGCCATTCTACTCTCAGGTGTTTACTGAAGAGGAAAGAAAAAGCTCCTACAAAGACTACAAATACATGAATGTCTACATCAGCTTTAACCACAAAAGCAAAAAGCTGGAAATAACCCAAATGTCTATCCACAGATGAATGGATGAACAAATTGTGGTGCAGACATACAAAGGAATATATCTTTCAGCAATAGAAAGGTATATTGTGCAACCACAATAACTCTTAAAACATAGATAACTCTTAAAATCACTGTGCTGCGTGAAAGAAGTCAGACACCAAACAGTGCATTCTGTATGATTCAACTATATAAAGTTCTAGAAAATCGTAAACTAATTTATAGTGACAAAAAAAAATCAGGTTAGTGGTTGCCTGAGGCTGGGAGTGAAGAAAGGGATGGACTATAAAGAGGCATGAAAAAGCTTTCTATGGAGATTGAATATTCTGCATCCATCTGTCAAAAATTCGTTGAATTGTACGCTACAAAGAATTACATTTATTGTATGAAAATTATACCTAGATGATGTTGGGGAGAACAGCCTCTTTAGTAACAAAAAAAATCTATGGTTGTATATTTATTTGTTTCTCCTTATGTTTCTGTCAGTTTTTGATTTTCATATTTGGAGGCTATGTTATTAATTGCTTACAAATTTAAATGGTTACATCTTTGTGAAATATTCAATGTTATCAATATGAAATGCCTTTATCTTTGGTTATGCTTTTTGCTTAAGAGTTTTGTCTAAAATTAATATGGCTATATTTGCCTTGTTTGCTAGAATTGCATAGTATATCTTTTTTTGTTCTTTAAACTTATCTTTATGTAAAGAGCATATCACTTTTTAAGAAGCAAATCTGATAATCTTGCTTCATAACTGAAGTATTTAGTCCACTTACATTCTTAAAAGATAGAATCTAGACTGGCAATTATTTCTGCACATAGAAATGGCTTTCATTTTTTATTGTTGTGATTAAAAACATCAACTATCTCTCTGTCATTCTTTTGATGATCTACCTTTTTTCCTGTGGCTGCTTTAAAATAGCTGCATTTTTCTTTGCTGTTTTTCAGTTTCACTATGACATATCTAAATGTGATTTTGTGTATTGAATCTGTTTTCTCTGAGTTCCGGAAAATTATCAGCTATGATCTCTTTAATTTTTATCTTTGTTTTCTTCACCCTTCTGAGTCTATCCTCTTGTGTAACTTTGATGGAAAGTATGTCAGCTCTTCTCTCTTTTTTTTTTAATTTCTTTATTTTTTATTTATTTATTTATTTTTTTAACTTTAATTAACAATCATTTTATTTGTTCATATTTCCATGGGTCAGGAATTTGGCCACTGCTCAAATTTTTATTTATTTATTTTTTATTATAGCTTATTATGGGGGTACAACCGTTCTGGTTAAGTATATTGCCCATACCCCAAGAGCGAAGCGAACTGTCAGTGGAATGGACATACTTGAAGATCTGACTCGGGGTGTTGGGGGT